>JAHLWY010006449.1:0-77184 GCA_020002185.1 Paraescarpia echinospica | reverse complement strand
TTAGGTGTCCAAATACATACAGTGTATATAGTGACTATGTCTTTAGGTGTCCAAATACACACAGTGTATATAGTGGCTGTGTATTTAGGTGTTCAACTACATACAGTATATATAATGACTATGTTTTAGATGTCCAAATATACAGTGTAGACTGTGACAGGGAAAAATCTGTAAACATCCTAGGTAGTGTCGAGTTAAAAGGAAAGTTATTGTGAAGCTCGACGGGCTGGCTGATGCTGCTGTGCTCAGCGAGACGCCGCGCGCGGCCCACGGGCGGCGACGACGTGCTGTCTTGATTCGACGGTCGCGGCGAGCTGTAAGCTGCGCGTCTCCTGCACGGCGGGTGCATTATAGCACCGCGTCCTCGTATGAAACCATTTCTAGTCAACCTGAAAACTAAAAAATTTACTTAGTAAAGCAAAATTTGTAGGTAACGTACCTGTAGGATTGTGAGGCGCGAAATTGTAGTTAGTAAAGTATGGAATGTGTCTGTAGGTGGTAACGCACCAGCTGTTGGGATCGTAAGGCGCGCCTTTCTCCGTGACGTGCTCATTCATTGCACTTGCTGGAATGACGCGCAAATGTTCGCGCGACGCTAGTCGTTTGTATGGAGGCCTGCCAATTAGCACGTAGGCCCCCGTTACATAAGCGCCTTTGTTTACTGGTTGCGAGCACACGGGCGCTATTCGCTATGCTAATATAAATAGGGCGGCCGAGAACGCCTCTGTATTCGCTTATTGTCGGTATGGTAACGTTGTGTTATTTGTTGCCTTCCCAGTCATACTCCCTACGGACGGTCAGCGCCGGCTACGTGTACCAATCGCCATTGTTTACGGAACACAGCGACTTCGACCCCGAAACGGCTTCGGGGTTCCTCAGGATGCACCCCCAGCCTCGCTAACAGAGCTCCTCCCGACGTCCGACGGATCAGCGTTAGCCAACGATACCCGTGGCCCCGTGAATCCTTCGCCGACTAAATGCTGAACACTTCAAGTAAAATGCCTTGTAGTAGTAGTAGTTTTTCACTAATAAAGTACCTTTCAATACAACAGCAACAGGCTTATTTGTTCAAATACCTTTCGTTATGATTTCTCCGCGCTATGCCAATACATCCAGCGGCCGCAGCATTTGTCTATATTCCAACTATTGCGTACACATTAATAACGCAGCATCATCCAGCTAGCTTTCGTTATAAAATTAGCCGCCATCTACAGCCAGTGACAGCTGCAACAACTACGCCAGTGACAGCTGCTAGCACCGCCAGCTAAGGAATGCGACGT
Organism: Paraescarpia echinospica; assembly: GCA_020002185.1. Lineage (NCBI taxonomy): Eukaryota > Metazoa > Annelida > Polychaeta > Sabellida > Siboglinidae > Paraescarpia > Paraescarpia echinospica. The sequence continues at coordinate 75,904 of JAHLWY010006449.1, read as the reverse complement.
CACTGACTAGCGCATACAACATAATAACGCAGCGTTATCCCGTTAACTTTCATTATAAAATGCGCCGCGCAGCGCCAGCCTAACGGATGGCCTAAATAGCCAAATTTATTACAGCTAAAGAAACGACAACAACAGCATATTCATAATTTCACCACTACCCGAAAAACGCCGAAATACGATATCCCATTTGGCAGTGAGGCGAGACGCCGACGGCAACTGATAACCTCTGATCTTTTCTGCTTAGTCGTCATCCAACTGATGCAAGCAAGCTGTTCTGCAGCGCAGGCGGCCTATTTCTACCACACATTTTCATACACACTCACAACACATCACTAAGACTACTAATTAGTACTAATTAGTCATTAAGACTAATAATTAGTTCTAATTAATTAGTTACTAATTAATACTTATTAGCACTAATTAGATACTAAGACTGCTAGTGCTGACCTCTAGTGATGAATAAACAACTTGCCAATTAGTATTAATACTAATTAGTCACTAAGACTGTTAATTATTACTAATTAATTAGTCACTAATTAATAATAATTAGCACTAATTAGACACTAAGACTGCTAGTGCTGACCTCTAGTGAATAAACAACTTAACAATTAGTACTAATTAATTAACTACATTATCGATTATCATTATCGAATTTCTCACTAGAGGCGCTGAATGCAGGCGCCACAAAAATTATTATTCAAATTTTTTTTATAAGTAATCTGTACGGTTTTTTATAAGTAAAGACGCAATTTTGACTCACGACTGCTGATTGCCGACAAATCCTTTGATCTTTCCTTTGATCTTTGCCGACTTTCCTTTGATTTCGGGTCATGACCCGTACTGTCAAGCACATGATAACTGATCTTTTCTGCGTAGTCGGCATCCAACTGATGCAAGCAAGCTGTTCTGCAACGCAGGCGGCCTAATTCTACCACACATTTTCATACACACTCAAATAACCACACCACAACACGACATGCCCGTATAACCACACCACAACACATATAACCAAATACCCAGCACTAATTAGTCACTAAAGACTGCTAATTAGTAATAATTAATACTAATTAGTCACTAAGACTGCTAATTAGTACTAATGCATTAGTCACTAATTAATGCTAATTAGCATTTATTAATTAGTCACTGATTACTACTAATTAGCACTAATTATACACTAAGACTGGTGGTGCTGCCCTCTAGTGAATAATTAGTGCTACTTAGTACTAATTAGCATTGCATTATCTCACTAGAGGGCGCGCACACCATTCATTCATAAAATCAATTAAATCAATCAACATCAATCCAAAAAAAATTATAAGTAAGCTGTCAGCTTTTTATAAGTAAGCTGTCATCGCCGGCTGCGCAATTTTGACTCCTCGACTGCGCACTGCCGACAAATCTTTTGATCTTTCCTTTGATCTTTGCCGACTTTCCTTTGATCTGGGGTTATGACCGGTATCGTGAGCAACATAATAACTACTTACAGGGACCTGTTTGGCATCTCATCAATATATGGATACGCACCTTTAAGTTAAAAGCCAATTTTCGTGTCGACGTAATTGTGTGTATATCATGGTGGCTGCTGCGGACGCCATTCCAACTGTGCGTAGGAAAATAATTGTTATATACGGAGTAGACAAGACAGCTGCTATATATATACTTTAAGACGGCGAAAGGGACTTTTGGAGCCAGGGACTGGAACGGGTTCGGTCTGACGATGGAATAGATGAAGAGTCAGCGGAAGATGGCTAGCCCAGTAACAGCTATAACGAGGATCTCCAAAACTCGACACGAGGGGGGGTTCATCGACGAACCGGTGCACTACGCAGGCTAGGCGAAAACACGATAATCCGGCCCACTCATCACCGAACACCCTGAAGCTTCTGTTGGAATCTCAATAGCGGTGCACCTCGAAAGCTGTGACAACTGCTAAGCTATTTTACCAGCAAAATAAAAACCTGGGCAAGAGAGCGGGACCTTGGTAGATACCATTTCAGCGTGCTCATCGATCATGACGTTTACTACTCTAAGCCTATACTGCGCCCTCACTCTTACCCACCGTGTTTCGCAAGCACCAGTTCTGCCTGACACGACCATACGTGACACGACCAAGAGTTCTCCGCAGGCGACTGGAGGAGCGCTTTAATGACTGGTACGGATTCGTCACTTTCTATGAGATTGTTGTGAGTGACGCATAGCAGATGGACAGCGAGGGTCCTCAGCTTGAGCCAGGTGCCAGAAGGGGAGTGAAGATAAACCTGAAACCGATCAAGCTTTATGACCAGTTTGTTGACGGATCCACCAGAAGCTGCTCAGACAAGTGGTTTTGGTATCGACTGAAACGATGAAGTAGAGGACATAACGATGGTGGGCCATGGTCTGCTCTGCTCAAGATCGCCATAGATGTGGCATTTCGAGAACTCCAACCTGACATCGACTGCAGCATATGCAACAACGAGGCGAAAGTTGTTCTATGGTTGTTGCCCACTCTCCCCGGTGTTACTGAAAAGAGAGAACTTTGTGAAGTACCTGCCGTTGTACACGAGAGCAGTGGAAATATTAATGTGTCTGCTAACGACGACATATTCCACAGAAAGGTCGTTTTAGAGCTCGCTCGCGTTAAGTCAAAATACCGAACGTCCATGGGTTAGCTTCACGTGAACAATTATGCCACCTCAACAAGACAGCCATCGTCTCCATTGATCTGGAAATTGTAGCGGATGAATTACTGAACTTCGTATGTCTCAAAAGCATATCTGCGCGCATATCAGATTTGCATTGTATATTCAGCACCCAGCGCAGGTGTTTGTTGTACATAGAAGTGTCCACTAATAAGCAATAAAGCACATATATTGTAGTTAATTGTTTTTTTTTTATTTTGTTTCTGTTGGTACATAAATTATGTCATCCATGACATTATCAAGCAATTTCGAACACCTGGGTCCGATTATGTGGCTCAATCGGGCCCAGTCTGGTCGGGTCGGCTCGGAGGTGCCAGTGTATTGACCACAGTCAGATAATAGATGTTAGTTGTCCTCGGTCGGTGTCTCTGTGAAGCATTAGCCAACCAGGGACGCACGACATCATCGTAATCGATTAAGAAGCAGTAATGCTTCTTATTAAACGAGATGGCGGGTGATGTCACGAAGTCTCAGTGGTGTTCCAACAACCATCTTGTTACGGGATAGAGAAAAAGAGAGAGATAGGGATCGGATCAGTTCGGACACCATCCATAATCTCATCTCTTTTACTTCTTCATTACTTCTCTGCCTCATTATCCACAATCTCTTCTCGTTTATTTCTTCATTACGCTTCTGCCTCATCATCCACAATCTCATCTCCTTTACTTCTTCATTACGTTTCTGCCTCATCATCCACAATCTCATCTCCTTTACTTCTTCACTATTTCTCTGACTTAGCATCCACAATCTCATCTCCTTTGCAAATTCATTACTTCTCTGCCTTAGCATCCACAATACCATCTCCTTGACTGCTGTCTCTACTGCTCTTGAGAAACATTCAATTTCTTTGTTTCAATTTGGCTGCCTAGTGGTTTGAACCAATAGTAAACAATGTAAGCCCTTCATGTTTGAGGAACGTTGCACACTTTAGAGACTATCCCTAGACACGTCACACGCTACTTATTATATCTGAACATTTTTCAACTAGTGCCAACGCCAGTCACAGTCCTGTTTAGATCTCATTCGCTATAAACCAGTCGATGCGATTGGCTATGTCACTGGTTCGTTCTGCTAACGAAAGGACACTTTGACCCACGTCGAATTCGTACGTATTCCTAATTTACTTTTCGGCGATAAAGAGACGCTGACAGTGTTTTTATGATAAACGATTTGATAAAATTTCTCCTTAGTTATGTGACGTTGAATGTACTACGTAATAATAATAATAAATAATAAAACTTCATTTTGACATAGTCAAATCCGGTGCAGCTGCCCCGTTCACGGGTGTATACAAACATATTACATTCTAAATAGCTTAAAATTAATTGAGGTAAAACTTAGTAGTTATAAATGATAAAACATAATACTATGCTGCAGACGTGGGAGCCGCTAAGACTAAGTAAGACTTTTCGAGACTTACGCACAGCCTTCCAAAAATCTCCTTCAACTTTATTGTCTGTACGTGATTGAGAAATGGCGTTAATTGACCGCCACGTAACACGGCCTGATGGAGTTTTTAGCGGAAATCCGGGAGATTTGCCTGTATTTAGGGAGGCCGGGAGATGCACCAAAAATCTAGTAGCCTCCCGGAAATTCCGGGAGAGTTGGCAGGTATACTAAATAATTAGGCGCCTGACTTAGACTTAGTTCCTCCTGTTCCTTTCGGGACATCGGGCGACGAGCTTTCTCCATCTACTACGGTCTTTCGCAATTTCTTTGGCCTCATTCCAGGTGATTTCCATCTCTGCCAGATCTTCTTTAAACGTCTTGCGCCATGTCTTAGTCGGCCTTCCTCTCCTTCTATTTCCACCTTCAGGCACCCATTCCATTGCTACATGTGCTGTTCTCTCTCTTGGTAGGCGTAGGATATGTCCCGCTAGTCTTCGTCGTCGAGACTTAACTATGTGATGCAGGCTGTCCAGACCTGCCCTCCTCATCACTTCTTCATTTGTGGTGTGTTCTCTCCACGATATGCCCAGTATGAACCGGAGACATCGTCGATGAAATACGTCTAGTTTTTTTGATATCCTCGCCGTATTCTTCCACGTTTCACAGGCATATATCGCTGTTGGTATTACGATTGACATGTAAAGACGTAGTTTTATGTCCTTTCTGATGGTGTTACTGGACCATATTGGACGTAGTCTTTGGAACACTGCTGATGCCTTGCCTATCCTCGCTCGTACATCTACTTCCGCGTCGCCTTTCCTAGAGATGTAGCTTCCAAGGTAAGGGAAGTTCTCGACGCATTGCAACTCTTCCTGACCGATCACAATGTGGGGGTCAGATCCATCACCAGCTGACAATGTTTTTGTCTTCCCATAGCTGATTCGTAATCCGACCATCTCTCCATTTTTTTTAAATTATTGGTCATCTCTTGTAGGATCTCCGGCGTGTGGCTGAGCAGTGCAATATCATCGGCAAAGTCAAGGTCTGTCAACCTATTATTTATCCATTTAACACCAAAGTTCGGATCTTTCATCGTTTTCCTCATGATGAAGTCGATAACAACAACAAAGAGGAAAGGGGACAGGATGCAACCTTGACGTACACCTGTCTCTATATCGAACATGTCTGTGTAGCCATAGTTGGTCTTGATGCAGCAGTTGGTGTTTCGGTATAGCGATTTGAAAATGTCTATATATTTGCTTGGTATGCCGTATAGCTTCAGGATTTGCCACAGCGAATTTCTGTGGACACTGTCGAAAGCCTTCTTAAAGTCAATGAAATTGACTAAAAGAGGTATCTGGAACTCTCTGCTTTGTTCGATGATGTTTCGCAATGTGAAGATCTGCTCACAGCATGACCTTCCTCTTCGAAAACCAGCTTGTTCCTCCCGGAGGTGTTGGTCAACTGCTGTCTTCAGCCGGTTTAGGATCACACTGCAGAACACTTTTCCAGGTACTGACATCAATGTTATTCCTCGCCAGTTATTGCAATCGCTCAGGCACCCCTTCTTTGGTAACGTCACGATCACTCCTCGTCTCCAATCATCAGGAACTTCCTCCTCAGACCAGATCAGATTGAACAAGTAGGTTAACTCGTCTACAACCCCGTCCTTGCCATGTTTCAATAGTTCGGCCGATACTTCATCAAGGCCCGCTGCCTTGTTGTTCTTGAGGCTATCGATGGCTTTGGAAACTTCTGCCCTGGTGATGTCATTGGTGATGACATCAAGCTCTTTTATGTTTGGTTCCTGTTCGAAGTTGAAGAGTGTGGTTGGTGTTGGTTGATTTAGTACTTCTCGGAAGTGTTCAATCCACCTCGTGTCTTGTTCCTCGTTTGTTAGAAGCACTCTGCCATCTTTGTCTTTTATTGGTATGTTGGAATTGCTTTTCGCGGTAGTTAGCTCTCTCACAATCCTATACAGCGTTTTCGAGTCATTCCGTTCTGCTGCTGTTTGTGCTTCTTTACCTTTCTCTTCTAACCATTTCCTCTTATCTGTCCTACAGCTCTTTTTTACTTCTTTGTCCAGTTTCCTGTATTCCTCATCTGATGATCTCCATTGTTGGATGTTTCTAGCTGCTTGATCTCTTCTGATCTTCGTATCCTTCCTTTTATCAATCAGTTTCCACGAGTCTCCAGTAATCCACTGTTCTCTGTTGGACCCTCTTCTCCTTCCTAACACTACATTCGCACTCTCCTTTACGGCTTGAAGGAATAGCTGCCATTGTTCTTCTATGTCGGTTGAGTGTTGTAGCGCCTGGAATCTGTTCTTAGTTTCCTCGTAGAATTGTTTTGATGTGTCTGTGTTCTTTAAGTTATCTGTCGCATATGGCCTGGCCGTCTTCACCGTCTTGACTCTCTTTAACTTCAAACGGATTTTACAAATCACAAGGTTGTGGTCAGAACCAACATCTGCCCCTCAGTAGGTTCGGACGTCCTGTAGAGATGTACGCCATCTACTACTAATGCAGATGTAATCAATCTCATTCGATGTATTGCCATCTGGTGAGATCCAGGTTTTCTTGTGAATGCGTTTATGTTTGAAGAAGGTATTGCCAATGCTGATACCACTGGCGGTGCTCATCGAGAGCAATCGTTCACCGTTATCATTCGTATTTCCAGCTGAACCGTGAGGTCCAACCGTAGTATACATTTCTCTTCTGTCTCCATCCAGCTTCGCGTTAAAGTCTCCTACCACCACTTTTATGTCAAAGCTTGGTATCTCATCCAGCACGTTCTGGAGTTGGTCGTAAAAGTTGTCCTTTTCCTCGTCTGTGGCGACTTCGGTTGGGGCATATACTTGCACTACGGTGACTTTTACATGTCTGGTGTTGAACCTCGCTGTGATTATGCGTTCACTAACTGGCTTCCACCCTATCAGTGCTTTTGTAGTATCCTTATTCAGGATGATGCCAACTCCATGAACGTGTTGATCTTCGTTTCCGGAGTAGAGTACAGTTTTATCTCCGCTGTTGAAGCATCCTTGTCCTGTCCATCTCATCTCGCTTACGCCTAGAATATCTAGATGGTAAGCCTTCATTTCCTTCAGCACTTGCTCCATCCGCCCGCTCTGAAAGAGCGTTCGAACGTTCCATGTGCCTACTCTAGTGTTAGTTTTGGCGTTAAAGATATGGTTCATCGGGGGTCGAGCTTCCTGACGGCTTTCACTCAACCCTGTCATAGATACATCAGTAGGTGTAGATACATATGTAGATGCAGATGCATCCACATTTATGGATGTGCCTTCTCTTCTTCCCCTAGAAAGTGTACCGGAATGGCTTCTTCTCGTCGTTTCTGTAGTAGGATTTGTTTTTACGGGGTAGGGTTACTGACCCTACGCCCAACCCTCCTCCTTTTTCAACCTGGCTTGGGACAGGCTATGGCGGAGTTCAATAAACATAAAATAGTTCTTTTGTGGCCTACTCCGCTGTAATCGTACCTGCCGTTGGCGTAGTAGCGCAGATATTTGGACGTGGCATGCGGCCTTGTCCGATTACGTGTGCTACTCAAATACCGTCTCATCAGATTCCAGCTGCTTACAATTTTCAAAGAAATACATTTTATCTAGCATATATACGTCTTTGTGTGAATCTGTTTGTTGTTGCACACGCACACACACCACACCACACACCACACACCACACACCACACACCACACACCACACACCACACACCACACACCACACACACCACACACACCACACACCACACATTACACAACACACACACCACACACACCACACACCACACACACCACACACCATACACAACACACACACCACACACCACACACCACACACACCACTCCACACACACACACACACACACACACACATGCGTTTCTCTTTAACGGAGAAGAGAAACGCATTGGGGATCGTAGACTCGCACCATTTATCAATTTCACGGTTGCTATTTTCACGGTTGTCCTTGTAACATGGAACACACCAACTCTATCAACGGGAAGTGTATGGCCGATCTCCTATCAGAAATTAAAAAGACCACTACGTATTTGCGTAAATATACCGAGGTCGTCGAAATGTGGGAATGTCAGTTGAAAGAAATTCGGAAAAATCCCGAAGTAAGAAATTTTCTAAATTCATTATTTTCTCACCGTAACTTGAAGTGGGAAATGACCCAAGATAAATTTTGCAAAATGTAGTTGAAGGTCGCCTATTTGGCATGGTAGAGTACGACATTTTTGTTCCAGATCATCTTAAAGATTATTTTGGTGAAATGAACCCATTTTCAAAAACATTGACATTACCCGTGACGACACCGGCCCCTTCATGCGAGCTTACGCTGAAGAGCACAATATATTATATACTCCTCGGCGTACACTGGTGGCTTCGTATTTTGGTAAGGTGACGTGCACCCGGACAAGGGCATTATTGGCGATACGATGAAACTTCTTGGGAATAGTGCCTATGGAAAATGTATAACTATTAAGGATCTCCACATAAATATTATATTTTGTAATAGTATAACGGCGAGCCAAGGAATTAACAGTCATCATTTTCGCCAGCTAGACCCAATTACGGAATCCGTGTACCAATTGACAATGAACAAGAAATCCATTAAATACGATCTCCCTCTTCAAATTGGTTTTATGGTTTACCAGTATGCAAAATTGAGAATGCTGGAATTTTATTACGATTTCATAGATTATTACGTAGAGCGCCCTCTCTTCCAATATTGCGAGATGGATACGGATTCCGCATATTTAAGTCCAGCTTTTTCTTTTTTAGACGATTGTGTTACCACTGATAAACGACAAGAATACTTTACAAACTTGTCCCGGTGGTGTCCTGCTGTTTGTTGTGACGCGCACGCGTCCGATTATGTCACTTGTCGGTTGGAAGGGAAAGAATGGGTCCCTTCGGAATCGTGTTGTATTGTGCGTGCACGTCACGACAAAGGACACCTGGCCTATTCAAGGTCGAATACGAAGGTAGAGGTTTTGTCGGTTTGTGCAGCAAAACATATTCTTGTTTTGGTGATACGGATAAATTCAGCACGAAAGGTCTAAATAAGAGACACAACGAAATTGACAAAGACACATTTTTGAAAGTGTTGAAAACCAAGGAGAGTGGTAATGGGAAAAATCGAGGGTTTCGGGTGAAGAATGTTTCAGTTTTTACTTATATTCAAGACCGTTCTGCACTAATTTATTTTTATTCCAAACGACCGGTACAAGCCGATGGAATTTCTACCTTCCCGTGTCTGGTATAATAGACACGCCAGTAAATTTTCTCGTGAGCTACCCTCCCCGTGTATCATTCGTTATTGGTGTAACGTTTAGTCTTGGTGTAACATTCAATCTTGGTGAAACCGTGATCAGGTATGATGTTTATCGACCACTGACTCCTACTTGTCGATTATTAAAGAGTGTACTTTTCACATTTCACATTTACTGTTCGGAACACTCATGAGATAGTCGTGTAATATCCGATCTTAATGTACCCGTGATGAACTATTATGTTTATCGACACCTATCTTGTCAATTGTTAAAGCGTGTTTTGATACACACACACACATCATTGTTGCCTCATCATCATCATGTGCTTTCTATTTTTAAGTAGAACACTGGTGAAAATAAACGAAGTATATTGTATACTTCAATCGCTGCAAAAGTCGTGTCATAAATAAAATAAATAAACACAGAGTGTAGCATACCGTCTAACAGTGACTGTGTATCATATGGAGTCGATTTGTATATAGTTGTTAAGGTTTACAAGATTTTATGTGATATCATTCATAGTGACACTTTCTCGTGGGTGTCTGACTAAAATGTATGTATCATATGGAATCAATTTGTATACAGTTAAGGTGTACAAGATTTTAGAAGATTGATACTTTCTCTCGGGTGTCTGACAACAGGAATATATGTGATATATTTCACAGGGATACTTTATCTTGGGTGTCTGAATCAAACATTTCACAAACGCACATATGGTGTCGACTTTTTTATTGTTTAATTAAGGTAATACAAGAACGTGCATGCAACATTACATGCGAACATTACATGGCACTCTTAACAAAATCGAAAACACGACAGTCATTGTTCACTAAATCGTTCCCGAAAGTGTTCACAAATGTCTTCATAGGAGTGGAATTCCCTAAGCCGCGTGAATGGTCTGGTCACATGTAGTGCTTGTAAATACAACAGTTTCAATACCGGAAGTGTGTTGCCAGAAAGATGGCTGTTTCATATAAGTATGTTTTCTGCTATGTGGCACTGTACCACATACTTTAAATTCCAGAAAACCATACGAATATCATGGCCGTCAACTGGTTGTTTTACTGGAAATGAAGCCTCGAACAGATGACAGCCTCTTTGAATGAAGTCGTGTCACATAATTTTCGTTACATGTTATGGACAGAGTCGTTTTCGCTCATAGCAGTTTTCAAATTCACATAGGTATAATGAATGCCACCCACACTGACACGTTGACAAAACAATTGTTGTCAGTGAAATGGGAAAGGTGAGGTGTATCTTGATCACTATGAAAACTAAAAACAAACACACTCATACATAGCATCAACACGATTTTATTTGTCATTTCATATATTCCTGATAAATTATAGACAGAATATTCCCTACATGATCTCTCTTGCACACTGTTCCTGTGTTGGATTGTTTGTCCCACGCGAACCTGTTTTTGTCCTAAATCGATAATTCTAATATGGTTCCCAACGTGTGATTCGCAAAGGTGTCGCCGAATGAGCTGCGCGCCGCGACGATGCATGTCGTCTACGATGCCAATGACGACCACTGTCAAACGGAATGCTGGTTTCCTTTGACATGTTGTCGTCCACTGACGTTGTCTGTATGTAAATCCAACGATCTGAGTTCCCAACTAAATCCATTGGCGTGTTGACTTCCTCGAGACCACGAGCGAAGGTTTTCCATCCCACCGGTTCAAACGACTTCCGTTTTCTCAGCACGTCGTTCACAAGGTGTACGATGTTTTTCGATGGTCACACGCAGGGGTTCTTGCCTACATTTGTCCGAAAGATCGTTGTACCGACTGAATACCTGGTTGTACAACACAACCTTTTCCCTCTCGTGTATATCGCTTCGTTCCAATATGTCTTGCATTTAATTGTCGAGTCATCGCAAGACATTTTCGATAGGGTTAGCAGTCGAAGGACGTTGCGGTTGAATGTTTTCCAAAATACAGGGATCGACCAGGGCCATTTTCTTTGTGTGCTCCATGGTCACCTGAGATGGAGATATCAATGTCGAACTTGTCGCTGTGGTCATAGGCACATGTGTCATAGTGGGCACCTGAGATGGAGACATGAATGTCGAGCTTGTTGATGGGGCCAAAGACACAGGTGTCGTAATGGGCGCCGGGACAAGTGAATTAAGAGACGTAGCGTTTGTCGACGGTGCACAGCGACTGTAGGCACTATGTCGTTTCCATCTATCTTTCCATTTGAAATGTCACTTACAATCTGGGCACTGGAAAACCGCCCGTGATGATGATGTGGGCTTGTTGGCAGCTGGTAGACTATTCCATAAGCTCATGATGTACGTGTTTACTGTTCAAATATAAAGAACGGAATGGCTCTTGGAACTCGTCGGTCTAAGTTTGGTTTGTACAACTCGTTGATCTAAGTCTGATTAGAGCAACTCGTTTTATACCTGTCTATTGCAGCGGAATTTCACGAGGTGAACCTGTCCATTGTGGTGGAAGCGGTGAAATTTCACGAGGTGAACCTGTCCATTGTGGTGGAAGCGGTGGAATTTCACGAGGTAAACCTAGTTTGGTTCTTGCAACTCGTTGATCTAAGTTTGGTTCGTGGAAGTTATCGGTCTTAGTGTGGTTAAGTTTGATCCGCGGTATTGTTCCTGTGCCTTTCATATCGTACACGAACCTGTTTTACGCAAATCGATTACCTTGGTATTGACAACACGGATAGTCTCTTTAGTTGCGAAGTGTAAGACAATGAGTAAGGTTCCCAAAGTATGCTTTGCATTACACTACGAAAAAAGACACAAGATAAGGTTTGCACATTTTATTCGTGTACAACACATACGTATTTACATGTCACGCTCCATAACTGCAAGAACAAGAGACTGAACATTGTTGCGTCACTGCTAGGACAGAGAGTCTTGCAATGAACTGTCGACATTACACAACGCAGAGTCTACAAGTAATTGTCGCGGACACTGCACAATAGTTTTCTGAGAGTGTTTCGAACATTTTTGTAACCACGACCAAGTCCCCAAAAGCCCTATTTCGATGGTACACGCTCCACCAGTTCAGCATTTCCAGTTGCCAACAATACGGCTCGCAAATCCTTTGACGCCTTGAACTTTGCGAGGAACAAATGTCGCATCCAGTGAACACGGACATCGTTCCAACCAGATCTCGTCTCTCCAATCTGTTTGCTTTTTCGTTTTGCCAAGTGCGCATGCTTCGCAGCTTTGATGCGCTCTGCGTATTCGACGTCGCCGTGATACAATGTCTCCCTGTATTGATAGGCATGCTCGACCGAATTAAAGACCCGACCGAATGCTTCGACCCTGCATGGGTAAAGGATTTACATGGGCGAGTCGACCCCTGAAAATTCAACTCGTTTCGGTTTCACAGCGACCTCCAGTTCGGGTTGAGTTCCGGTTCCGGTGCGTAGAGGCTTGACGGTACGACTGGTTGGTTGACATACGATGAATGTGGACGGCTGACAGATGCCGCGAACGGTCGGCTATTTGGTTCGTCTACGTCGCTGTCGCTGTCGCTGAAGGCTGCAGGTGCATGGTAGTTGGGTGTTTTGAGAATGACGTTAGCAATAGTACTATCGTGGTACAACGGTGATCATGGTCGGTTCACATCCGGTGACTGTGGTCGGCTGCCAGATACCACGAAAGGTAGGCAACACGGTTCGTCTACGTCGCTGTCGCTGAAAGCCGGAGGAGTGTGGTAATTGGGTGTTTTAACATGATGTTAGCCATGGTGTCGTCGTAATACGAATGACGGCCCGACTGGCAAAACACCGCGCTTATATAGTTAGTGAATGTGCCGAAAAGTCACGTGGGCGTGCCGAACGAGCACGGACTGCAGAGTAGAAAGTACACACGCACGGACTGCAGAGTAGCTAGCACAAATGCACGCACTCCAGTGTAGAAAATAGAAAAGCTCGGACCGTAGAGTAGAAAGTACACACGCACGGACCTCGGAGTAGAAAGTACACGCCCGGAATGCAGAGTAGAATGTACACACGCACGGACTGTACAGTAGATCAGACTTTAACTGTGAATAGAAGTTCTAACCAGTTTGCAAATAGGAAACAAAGTGAAGTAAGTACTAACCAAATATATTGATCAATGTTAAAAGATAGGGAGACCTTGATTTTGTTAATAAAGATGTCTCAAAGAAAGCTACATGTTCAGGAATCCATACTATACTCAACTGATGAAAGCGACTAAGATGCACAGTACTTATACTACGAAAAATGACACAATATAAGGTTTGAACATTTTATTCTTGTATAACACAAACGTATTTACATGTCGCGCTGCATAACTGCAAGAACCAGAGACTAGACATTAATACAGTTTTGCAAAGTTTAATCGTATACAACACAATACCGCACCTCACTACTTCAGTCTTGCCTGCCATACGGCGAGGAGCCCTTGTGGGTCCAACAAAGTCGGTTCGGATACTTGGTTGCGGTGCTGTTCCAGACAGTCAACCAGTCTTTAATCACTGCAGTTGAATTAATGTCACCAAAGGTCTCATAAAAGCACAAGACAGATTTACTTACCGATCATCCTCCATTACTGCCAGAACAATTTGCTTTAATTTGTCTCGCCCCTCCTCTGAAAACGGTTCTTGCAACCAACTACCGATAGTACACAAGTGATCAGACGTCAGGTCGAATAGCTTCAAACCTGCCTCTAACAAAACACTCAACCAGTCTTTCATCACTGTAGTTGAATTAATGGTCTCCACAGCCTCGACAAAGTGCATGTAAATTAGAATGTCATCGGGTAACATACAATCGTGATGAAATTGACTAGGATCGTGTATCTCGCATGCGATACATTGTCGTCTTGAGAGTTCAACAACGGCACATGCTATGTTACGTGCAATCGTCTTCTTCACTTCGGTCTCAGGAAACTCAAGCGTAAAGTTCGGACCAGTGGCGACAGGAGCAGCAGTTGTCACATTGGTTGCGTGAGTAGAAATTGTGACATCGTCAGGTGCGGAAGTTGTTATATCGGCCGTGTCGGCGGAAGTTGTCACATCGGCAGGGATGGCAGCAGAGAGAGGCTGAAACAGGGTACGGGCCTAGTGTATCACCTCCACGTCAGTGACGTTGAAGTTTGTGTAAGTATCTCGTCGAGTTTTCTTTAAGGTGAGAGACACACGAGTTCCCGTCAATGAGTTCAGTTTTTGTAAGTCTGCATCGTTTCGTCCATAAAAGCAAACGTCTCGGCATTCACGTCTAGGAGAAGAGCTATACACTGGTCGAATAAAGTCAGCCATATAGATCGACCCGACGCTGTCTCGACAAAGCACATGCGCACCACGAAATGTTTGTCAGAGGCAACGTAACCGTGTCGTTCGCATTGTAAATGTCACATATCGTCGACAATCATACGCTTCTTGCAGTATCTGCACCCAATGTAGAAGGGAGTATGCTGGCGTACTCTTTCGATCAGGAGACCTCTGATCTTGATAATGGCGTCAGCGCTTACCGTTGTTTCTAGAGTTGAGATGTCCACGACCTCTGGTTCCGACGGCACGGAGGGGCGGTTGGTCACCGGCATGATGGGTCGGCTCGTCCTCGTCGCTCGAGTCTGCTCCATTGCGAGATCGGTAATAGGGTGTCTTCAACATGATGATAGCCGTGCTGTCGTCGTGATACGAATGACGGTCCGATTTGCAAAACACCGCGCTTATATAGTTAGTGAATCTGCCGAAAAGTCACGCGGGCGTGCCGAACGAGCACGGACCTCGGAGTAGAAAATACACATCCACGGACTTCAGAGTAGACAATTCAAAAGCACGGACCGCAGAGTAGAATGTACACACGCGCGAACTACAGAGTAGTTATTTAGTTCACCACTTATCTAACAGGGGCGCTACTTGACCAAGAACTTCGACTTAGATATTTATTTTATGATTTATACGTTAGGGGTAAATTTGGTTCTTAATCTAACGACCAGGGGGCGCCATTTGAAAAAAAATAAGATACACGAATTTAGGCAGAACTCCTACATTTAGTTCATAAAAATTCCGCCAGGTGCTGCTATTTGTCAACACTAAGAGACACGAATTTAGGCAGTACTACTACATTTAGTTCATCGCAATTACGCCAGGTGGCGCTATTTAACAAAGCTAAGAAGCACGAATTTAGGCAGTACTTAACTTAAAGTAAAATGCCTAGTAGTAGTAGTAGTATTTCACTAATAAAGTACCTTTCAATACAACAGCAACAGGCTTATTTGTTCAAATACCTTTCGTTATGATTTCTCCGCGCTATGCCAATACATCCAGCGGCCGCAGCATTTGTCTATATTCCAACTATTGCGTACACATTAATAACGCAGCATCATCCAGCTAGCTTTCGTTATAAAATTAGCCGCCATCTACAGCCAGTGACAGCTGCAACAACTACGCCAGTGACAGCTGCTAGCACCGCCAGCTAAGGAATGCGACGTCACTGCCTAGCGCATACACCATAATAACGCAGCGTTATCCCGTTAACTTTCATTATAAAATGCAGCTCCAGCCTAACACATGGCCTATATAGCCAAATTTATTACAGCTAAAGAAATTACAGCAACAGCATATTCATAATTTCACCACTACCCGAAAAACGCCGAAATACGATATCCCATTTGGCAGTGAGGCGAGACGCCGACGGCAACTGATAACCTCTGATCTTTTCTGCTTAGTCGTCATCCAACTGATGCAAGCAAGCTGTTCTGCAGCGCAGGCGGCTTATTTCTAACACACATTTTCATACACACTCACAACACATCACCATATGTCCGTATAACCACACCACAACACTTATAACCACATAACCAACACTAATTAATCACTAATTAGTACTAATTAGTCACCAAGACTACTAATTTGTACTCATTAGTCACTAAGACTGCTAATTAGTACTAATTAATTAATTACTAATTAATACTAATTAGCACTAATTAGACACTAAGACTGCTAGTGCTGATCTCTAGTGATGAATAAACAACTTGCCAAATAGTACTAATACTAATTAGTCACTAAGACTGCTAATCATTACTAATTAATTAGTCACTAATTAATACTAATTAGCACTAATTAGACACTAAGACTGCTAGTGCTGACCTCTAGTGAATAAACAAGTTACCAATTAGTACTAATTAATTAACTACATTATCGATTATCATTATCGAATTTCTCACTAGAGGCGCTGAATGCAGGCGCCACAAACATTATTATTCAAATATTTTTTATAAGTAAGCTGTACGGTTTTTTATAAGTAAAGACGCAATTTTGACTCACGACTGCTCATTGCCGACAAATCCTTTGATCTTTGCCGACTTTCCTTTGATCTCGGGTCATGACCCGTACTCTCAAGCACATGATAACTGATCTTTTCTGCGTAGTCGGCATCCAACTGATGCAAGTAAGCTGTTCTGCAACGCAGGCGGCCTAATTGTACCACACATTTTCATACACACTCAAATAACCACACCACAACACGATATGCCCGTATAACCACACCACAACACATATAACCACAAACCCAGCACTACTTAATCACTAATGACTGCTAATTAGTAATAATTAATACTAGTTAGTCACTAAGACTGCTAATTACTACTAATGCATTAGTCACTAATTAATGCTAATTACCACACGAATCAAATTGCTGATGCATCTGGTGACCAGAAGCAGCTGTTCAAGATTGTTGCCAAGCTCCTACACACTGACAATGGCACACCAGTACCGCCATGTGACTCGTCTGACACACTGGCAATGCGGTTCTCAGATTTCTTCTCAGAAAAGATCTCGAAAATTCGTTCTGAACTGAATCAGAATGTCACCACTGTAAATGCCTCTGCTGATGATGCACCGCAGACGTGTCTGCTGACTGCATTTGAGCCAGCCACTGAGGCTGAAATTGGAATGTTGTTGAAGTCATCGCCAATGAAATCTTGTGAACTTGATCCCATTCCGACATGGCTTCTTAGAGACTGTGTGCACGATGTTGTACCTGTGCTCATGACAATTGTTAACTTGTCTCTGAGAACGGGGGTAATGCCTTCGCACTTGAAGGAAGCGCACATCAGGCCAGTACTCAAGAAACCGAGTCTAGACAAAACTGTCTTGAATAACTACCGACCCGTGTCAAATCTACCCTATCTATCGAAGACAATAGAACGCGTCATTGCTGCGAGATTGTCAGCTCACATGTCAGAGCACAATCTCTGTGAGCCCTATCAGTCAGCGTACAAGCCGAATCACAGCGTTGAGACGGCCCTTGTCTGTGTGCAGAATCACATCCTGCACGCAATGGACAATCAGCATGTTATCATCATGGTTCTCCTTGATCTATCGGCTGCGTTTGACACCGTCGACCATGAAGTGATGTTGCATAGACTCTCACATGATATCAGAGTGGTCCAAGATGCACTGGACTGGTTTAAGTCATACCTAAGAGACAGAATCCAGTCTGTCCACATTCATGGTGCTACATCGCCTGCTCGTCCTCTGGTATACGGGGTACCACAAGGCTCCGTGCTGGGTCCTCAGCTGTTCTCCATCTATGTAGCACCAGTTGCTAATATTATTCGCAAGTACAATTTGATGTGTCATTTCTAGGCGGATGATACTCAAATCTACATTCCAGTGAAACCACACCAAGAGGAAATTGCTGCGGCTGTCGTCCGTATTGAAGAATGTGTAGCGGAGATCAGGACGTGGATGGTGACAAACTTTTTAAAGTTGAATGACTCAAAGACAGAAGTCATCGTGTTCGGCTCTGCGCAACAACTAAAAAAAATTGAGCTGCGCACACTATGCATTGGAGACTGTTTGGTCACTGTAACTCAGAATGTACGGAACCTTGGTGTACAGTTCGATGCCGAGATGAAGATGGAGACGCACGTGACTGCTGTCTGTAGATCTGCAATTTTCCATCTCCGAAATATTGCAAGAATAAGACGTTATCTAACGCCTGCAGCGACAGAACAAGTCATACATGCGTTTGTTACCAGCAGACTTGACGTAGGTAATGCATTACTACACCGACTGCCTGTGAAACAAATAGAACGGTTGCAGAGAGTACAGAACTGGGCGGCCCGCCTTGTCGACGGCGCCAGGAAGTTCTGTCATGTCACACCTCTATTGATGAAGCTGCACTGGCTGCCAATAGCAGTTACAGTAGAGTATAAGATACTTCTACTCACGCACCGAGCACTGACTGGCTGTGCACCACAGTATATCACTAAATGTTTGAACAGACGTCAGCCAACTCGATTGTTGCGCTCCAGTGAACACAATCATTTATGTGTACCACGTGCATAGCGTCGCTGGGGTGATAGATCCTTTTCCGTGGCAGCCCCAACACTATGGAACTTGCTGCCGAAAAAGCTGACTGCAACAAGAATGACAAACACTGATTTTAAATAAAACCTTAAAACTTTCTGTTTTCCCGAACATTCTGTACGGCGCCGTGAGCAACGATTGTTGGAACGGCGCAATATAAATGTCACGATTTTATTCGATTTGATTTTAATTAATTAGTCACTAATTACTACTAATTAGCACTAATTATACACTAAGACTGGTGGTGCTGCCCTCTAGTGAATAATTAGTGCTACTTAGTACTAATTAGCATTGCATTATCTCACTAGAGGGCGCGCACACCATTCATTCATAAAATCAATTAAATCAATCAACATCAATCAAACTTTTTTTATAAGTAAGCTGTCAGCTTTTTATAAGTAAGCTGTCATCGCCGGCTGCGCAATTTTGACTCCTTGACTGCGCACTGCCGACAAATCCTTTGATCTTTCCTTTGATCTTTGCCGACTTTCCTTTGATCTGGGGTCATGACCGGTATCGTGAACAACGTAATAACTACTCCTGTATATTGCACACCCATAGCATGGATGATGGAAAGCATTTTGGTAATTTGTTGTCAAGTGTAAAATTTTCAGACTGAGCGTGAGCTCCTGTCTATCGGATTGGCATTGGATGAAGGGGTGGCGGTGGTGGTGGTATTGAAGATTGTTTGCGGGGTCGTTCCATATATTTTCAGGAGTCGCAATCAACCTGTGGATGATGTCGGACTTGACATGGGAAGACGGGGGGTGGGGGTGGGAGGAGAAGAGCTATTAGATATGTTTCGAGGTGACATGGCGCCATTTAGTATACGGATTAGCGAGGTCTAGTATACTAGATGGCTGAGGTCTAGTAGGGTTCTTATATGTTAAGGTCAACGCATATGAGAAGGAGCGGTTATCGTGAACAATCAACGCAGAACGTGGAAAATTGTATTACTAACGATCTTACAACTTCCATCGACACTGCCGATGTCACTACTTCTACCAACGCTGTGAATTGCTGTCACGGATTAGCGAGGTCTCCTTACATTGTCAACCGACATTAGATGGCTCAGGTCTAGTAGGGTTCTTATATGTTAAGGTCAACGCACTGAAGAAGGAGGGGTTATCGTGAACAAGCAACAAAGAACGAGGAAAATTTAAGAAACTTTATTACATGATATCTTCCTTTAGGTAAGTATCTTGATTAGCAAAGATGAAAAGAATAAATAAATCCCGTAACCCAAATCTTAACAGAACATAATAAACAATAACACTGAATCCTTGAATCTATCTAACTAAGAAAGTAAAGTTACAATTAATCTTTCAGTTATCCAATTCCGCTTCCTTTCTAAAGTGGATTGTTCCACTACACGACCAAACACTAGGCGCCAAGTGTTATCTAAGAATAAATCCCATAAGATAAATACACAACATATCGCTAGCACTCACGGACTCTCATTACAGTAATCGGTTACAACAAATATATATGTATTATGTGCTTACTTCAAGGGTAATAATACCTTACTTTAAAACCACATATAACTACCATTCATAAGACAGCAAATAATAGAAACGTTCAATTAGAATATAGACATTGGGCTAGTCCCATCTCGTTTGTTGAAGTCATCACTCCGAGCTCAGAAAACAATCAGAACGGCGTATCTCGGCGGCACGAATGATGACGCCGGACATTCGACGCTTGCCGCCGTCCACCGCGAATTCTCGAGTCGCACCCGTGCTATGATTAACTTGTCTCGCACGGTCGCAAACGATTGCGAAGTCAGTAGAATACGTTCGCGTGAATAACAACGCCGGGCGGTAGACGCTTACCGCCGGCCGCTACGAATTCTCGAATCGCGTCCGTGCTTCGATCGAGTGGTCTTGTCCGGTCTCAAAGGATTGAGAAGTCGAACGAATGGGTTCGCGCGAATGACGACGCCGGGCAATATACGCTTACTGCCGGCCGCTACGAATTCTCGAGTCGCATTCGGTCACGCTGTAGGACGAAGTCGCTGTGAGACCGCTGTTCGAGGAAGGCCCGAGCTGGGATGAGCGCGTCGCGATTTTCGTTCGACGTAAATATTTGCCGTGACCGCCGTTCTCGGGTGTCGGGGCCGACCGGAAAGTTTCTTCAACAAACCGCTGACGTGGCGACATAGCTTCTTCGAAACTCGAACAGTCACTCTGGACGCCGAATATTATTATTGCCGAGAAGTGCCATCGCGTTTTTGTGTGGCAACCTGCAGTGCCATGGGGCGATGACGCGATGCGATGGGCGATGCGATGAGCGATGCGCGATGCGATGGGCGATGCGATGGACGATGCGCGATGCGATGCGCGATGCGATGCGCGATGCGATGCGCGATGCGATGCGCGATGCGATGGACAATGCGCGATGCGATGCGCGATGCGATGCGCGATGCGATGCGCGATGTGATGCGCGATGCGCGATGCGCGATGCGATGCGAGATACGATGCGCGATGCGATGCGCGATGCGATGCGCGATGTGCGATGCGATGCGCGATGCGATACGCGATGCGCGATGCGCGATACGCGATGCGATGCGCGATGCGCGATGCGATGCGCGATGCGATGCGCGATGCGATGCGCGATGCGATGCGATGCGATGCGATGCGATGCGCGATGCGATGCGCGATGCGATGCGCGATGCGATGCGCGATGCGATGCGCGATGCGATACGCGATGCGTTGCGCGATGAGATGCGCGATGCGATGCGCGATGCGATGCGCGATGCGATGGTATAAATTATAAAGATGCCGTAATGAGCATGCGTACGTCGAAAACGAGACTTAGGCAGCCATTTGTATTTTATTAAACGCATTCCTTTTTGTGTTCAGAGCGTGTGATGATGGCTGATGACGCTGACTGTACGTATACGGTTACATATATAATTTGTTTGCGCACAGAATTTGTACTTCTAAATGTTGTGACGAAAGTCTGGGGCAAACATATTTCATAACATGACATATATGTACTTCTTCTACTGCTCAAATTGCAGTTTTTTTATTATTTTCTTCTGGATATCCTTGGTAGAAAATATAAAACTTATTTTGTATACATGGGAAGAGACGACAACTTTTTTCAACTTTCGCTTATTGCAAATGCAGTTCGTTTGTGTCCAAGTTTATGTTTCAATTATTATAAATAGCTACAATATTCGAAGTCGGTTTAACAAGAAGCAATGTACATTAAATCATCGAAAAAACTGAATTTAGTCGTCATTTGCGTCACATGTTTTTCTTTCTGTCTACAGTTTAATTGTTTCTTTTTAGTTATGTGAATCGAATAGCTGAGGCACAGTTTACCAAACCGTAAATACGCTACAGTGTAACTGCCTGTCAATCGCAGCGATTTACGATGCTGTACAATATAGCATGCGGCACGAAGTGGTGTAATTCCATGGTGCTCGTAAACTAATTTAATAAAAAGAAGAAGAAGAAACAGATTGTGCAATTGAAGAAAAGAAATCAGCAACACAAATCACAGCAGTACTATTGCCATGAATACACTCATTTGAATGCAACAATGAATGTTAGTTATATAAGTCACTAACATTATTTACTCACACAAATTTCTTGACATTTAGACGTTGCAAGTGCATATATACAATCCACTGTTGTTGTTATATAATTCCATAGCTTAACACCTCGACGTCTAATGGTTTTATATAACACGTTGGTTATAGAAATCGGTACATGAAGTGGATCCACATGGCGTGTCCTATAATTATTGGTTAACGATTTGCCGTTAAATACCGGAAGGACAATTGGTTTCTCATTCTACCATGTGCAACGGCCAACACATTTTCTTTAGACGACTAATTTGTAATTAAACCGACTGAAACGATCACAAACAATTGCTAAGAAAGCTCATGTTAAATGTATGATTATTTAAAAAATATTTAAAAAATCGTATTGTCAACGCGGATTTGAAATACCGCATGGAAATGTCTGTATTGTTATCTGTGTCATGTTTACGAGTTAAAGTTCGCCACTTATGACATGTATTGCGTTTCAGCAGTGACGCGTGGTGCAAGTCCCTGGAAGACTAGCTCAATGGTTACGCCGCTACAGCCTCAATCACTTTTTCCTGCATATCCTCTTCATGTGTCTGATGTCTTCCTTGTCGACTTCGACTTTGTAGTCTACAGTAGATATAGCGTTTTACACAAGCTAGTAAATTGTTATAACATACATTGTATAACAGTACAAATGTTTCAATCAAACTTAGGGAAGACAACAACTATATTATCAATATCAATGTTTGTGTTTAAAAACATTCCTTAAATCGATGCTGTCTGTAGAACAATAGCCTTGTCTAAAACTAAACAGAGGTTGTTTGCAAAAAAATATTATAGTATCCTATGTTTAATAAGGTGAAGCTAATTTTCTACTTTACTGTTCATTTGTAAATATAATTTTCTCACCGTATACTAATTGTTCATAATGTACTCTCACTCATATGTTGCATGTTTTAATAACATAGACTATATTCACTTAATTTTACATACTGTAATGATGTACATACATCGGTTTGCTTAATGGTACTGTTGTGATTCAGAAAAAAGGTTCCTATCGCTCCGCTAGGGATCTTTGGGATGAATACAATTATTAAATATGTACGTCAAATATGCAAGGTAAACTTGAAATGCCTTATACGTATGTGTGCAAATTGCATAGCATTAATGTACATTAATTTAAATGCTACGTTACCATAAATCTCTGGCAAGAAATACAGCAGGTCTGGTTTTCCTCGGATGACCGTATCGCTTGTCCGTCTTACGCTCGTTCGTTTTTGATAAGTGCCAACTATACTCTGTGTTAATGATTTCTCTTAAAATGTGCGGTGCAAACAAATTTAACGAATATGCACAAAGAAGCACGGTGTTTCAGAATTGTGTACAATATGTTACTTATTGTATGTTAATATAATCGTCGATTGAAATGATTCCTTGAGACTCGTAGTATTTCATCGTTCAGTTTTCTAAGAAAGATACTTCTGATATACATCATGTTTTCACTGTAGTTGTAATTTCACTGTAATTTTTGTATATATATATATATAGACCATGCATACAGCTGATACCGTACATACTTATGTGATAATGTAATTTCTCCGTATTTACAATGAATAAATAATGTAAACCAATACTCATTCAATATTGTTATTATTTTTTGGTTGAGGTGTATACTCCTGGTTTCTATGGGAACTTCAATAGACAACAACAACATGTCTTGCAACATATCATCAAGGTGGTCCCATCTGAACGATTGTCCTCCAAAAACACATTCGCCTTTCCTCGTCCCATTCTGATACACCTTAACAGCTATGTTACAGGCTGTAACAAAACTGAATTTGTTAGACTAGAGAGCAATGTCGTTTTCTATATGATTCAGCACAAACAAGTATATCAAAATTATAATTTACACATGGAAGTGCCGATGCACTAAAATGGGGGTTAAGTAGCACTTTCGGTTAATTGTATCTCTTTTCTGGCAAGTGGATTACATGATGTGTCAAAGTCGGTGCGTCTGTGGAGACGATAATCCCTGGGTCAGGAGCTATGATTAGAACAGCACCACCTCCCAAAATGGCTGCAGTGGACTAGAATGATGCTTATTTACATCGTCTGGTCGTAGTTAAGCCTGTGGTTAATTGTGTCTTTGATATGACTAGTCGACACAATTGTTTCTGAACAAGCATAAGCATGAGACAACTAAGATGGGCAGGGCTTGTAGAGAAAATGGGAGAAGAATGGATGGCAAAGAGAGCATATGCACAGAGACTGGAAGGGAAAAGGAGGCGAGGAAGAACTAGACTGCGATGGGAAGACTATGGAAAAAGAGATTTTGAAGGATTGGGAGAAGGGTGGAAAACGAGAGCGAACGATCTGGCGGAGAGAGCTGTACAGGATCAGCGAAGGAAATTAAAAAAAAATCAGACATCGAGCATCGGAATCGAGGCTAGTTTCACCCCTGACAGACATGAATATATGAGGAGTTCAAATTCATGTTTGTGGAGAGCCTCAATGTAGATATTTGGGAGAGGGTGCAAATCGAGGTTTTTGAAGAGCCTCGAGATGGAATTATTTTGGCGAGCCTCAAAGGGTGTGCAAATTGTGATGTTGGAGAGCCTTAATGTGGCTGTTTTGGCGAGCCTCAAGAGAGGGAGTGCAAATCGAGGTTTTGGAGAGCCTCAACCCACCAAATATCCACCATTCCGACGCCAGTGTTTTGGGTTTGGCTTTGTTGTCTGGGCTTGAACAAATTCGTGACCTTAGGCAACACTGGATGCCTTTTATGTTCAACGCATGTGTCCATGGTTGATGACTTTGAGTGTACGTATACGGTTACACATCTAGTTATTGTGCACAAAAGATTATGTGATTGTACTTCTAAATATTATGATAGAAGCCTAATGCGATTGAGTTTAGACTAAGATAAATGGGGGCATGCGGGCAATCACTTTACAGAATGTAATCTAGGTTCTCTCACCAAAACCGGAGACCAAAAATGAATTACTTCATAGCAGGTGTGTACCTCTTCTACCACTCCCCATTTCATTTTTGGTTTCATCTGAATATCCTTGATCGAAAATATAAACGATAATTTATGTACCTCCACACATGAAAAACAGGGATGTTGAACGCATTTTTCAGTTGAACATTAACCGTGGGCTTTGAAGTATACATTTCTGGAATATTTATTCATTAATGACATTATATATTTTCATAGGTGTACATATCATGTTCATTATGCCTTACATAAATATAACAATATATATATATATATATATAACTATAATCAGTTAGACCCTACTAAACTTTAGTGTCTTTAGTTTATAATAAAATATATAAATCGTAAACTAAAATAGTATTGTCTCTAATTATTTTACCAAACCTACATATAAAATGCACAAACGAGGTAGCGAATCGTTGTTCCTAGAGTGTAGTTTCATTTTTGCTAAGGGATCATCTCGGAACATCGATGTCCGATATCAAGCGAAATTATTTTTGTTGGGGGGACGGGGGTCTGAAGCAGTTTCATCTGGCGTCGGACATCGACCAACACTCTTAATTATACTGGTATCATCATATTAATATTTTTAAAATTCGTCTGAGGTGGGTGGGGTGGGGGGGGGGGGCTGAGGCAAGATGAAAGTAATTTCGTCTGATATCGGACATTGACGTTCTGAGATGACCCCTAAGTGAATCGAATTTTAGACGCACCGCGCGCACCGTGCACCTCCTAGTAGATCTACTACAAGTTAACTTCCTGTCAATTGTGGCTGTTTATTACGTGGTCCAATAGCGCTGGTAGCCTGATTTGAGTGGGCCTATTTATTGACACCGCGTTATTCGTACTTGTATTTCGGCGCAATGCTGCTTTTATGTGCTACTACGGAACCCAGATTAAGTAATTAAACATCACTGCATTTGTATCGAAGATCGTCTCAAGGAATATGTGTCAGTTTTTTCCAGACATGGAAATATTGGGGACCGAGGAGTAAATCAAGAAGCATAAATTATGAAAAGTTTATATTTAAATTTATATAAAGCATAAATAACATGTTTGCATTCTGAACAGAAATAGGCTTCAAAACTGTCGGTTAATGTTAAACTGAGAAATACCTTAACCACCCCTGGTTCATCGTGTCTGCAGGCACACACAATAGTGTTTATATTTGCGATCAGGGATATCCAGATGGAAACAATAATTATTTAACAAATAAAATGTTGAATAGGTACATATTTCATGTTATAAAGTAACCTATTTCAGTCCCTAGTCTAGTTTTTGCGAAGAGGCTGCCTGCCTGGCACCAGTTTTTGTTTGGCTAAATTAAATCCCAGTAGATGTCCGAGACAACTTAGAAGTACAATCACATAATCTTTTGTGCACAATAACTACATGTGTAACCGTATACGTACAGCCAGCGTCAACAGCCACCATCACATGCTCTGAACACAAAAAGAAATATGTTTAATATAAATAAATAAAAATGGCTGCCTAAGTCTCGTTTTCGGCGTACGCATGCTCATTGCGGCTCCTTTATAATGTATACCATCGCATCGCGCATCGCATCGCGTATCAGTAGTTATAACGTGGTCCACGGTATGGGTCATGACCCGAGATCAAAGGGTTTTTCGTTTTTTATAAGTATAATTTTTGCGTTTTTTAGTAGTCAGGAGCACATTCTGCGCGCTTTGGAATGTTACTTATAAAAAACAGTCTACTGATAAAAAACGGTTGATTGACAGGTCCACGGAAGAGAGTGTGCCGACATCTAGTGACTAATTAGGTAATTAATTAGGTACTAATTAGCAACAAGTGAGTAGAGCATTCACTGGAGGGCAGCATTAACAATAAGTAAAAATTGTAATTACGTGTGCGTAAGGTTATATAATGGTTTATGTGTGAGTCACGTGTGCGTAAGGTTATATAATGGTTAAGCATGTGTGCTGACATCTAGTGACTGAAAAATAAAGCAGACACGTATGTGTAAGGTTATATAGTGGTTACGTGTGAGGTGATGTAGTCAGTAGCGTCGTCCGTGTCTAGATGTGGAGCCTATACATTTCGGAGGGTCCATGTCGTACCTGTCGAATTTTTATCCGTGTAGAATTGCGGCGTACGGTCGGGGTTTCAAATCCGTCGAGCACGCCTACCAGTTTAGAAAAGCGATGTTTAACGAAGACGAAGCAAGCGCGTAGTACATCAAATCGGCGTGGTCGGCCTATATAGCGAAGCGACGAGGTTACGGGATCAAGAAAGCGAGAACGAGTGCCGAATGGGATGGCGTTAGAGTCGAGTGTATGAAGAGCCTGTTGATGAGTAAGTTCGGGGCGTCGAAAAAGTTGAAAGACGCCCTATTGACTACCGGGGACGCCGAATTGGTGGAATGGGTGCCGTCGAAAGAAGCCTTTTGGGGTTGCGCCTACGGGTATAAAGAAGGTCAGAACATGCTTGGCAAATTGTTGATGGAGGTGCGTCGTGAGTATAGAAGAAACGAATAAAAGTCATCGTACGTTGTCCGCGCACCAGTCGTCGATATGGACGGAAAGTGGAAGCATCCTTTTACGTGTATAGTATCCGGCCGTACGGGGTGCGGTAAGACTACGTTCGTTGCTCGCCTGCTAAAGTTTGTATCGTGTATGATTGAACCGCCGCCGTAAAAAAATATGTGGTGTTACGGCCAGTGGAAAACCGCCTACGACTCTATGACAGCCGGTGTAGAATTTGTAGACGGTCTGCCGGATCCGAAGCTTTTGGACGCCAAAACGAGGACGCTTCTAGTACTCGATGACCTTATGTCGGAGACCGATAGTAGGGTCACGACTTTGTTTACTAAAAAAGTCATCATTGCAACGTGTCCGTCGTACAGCTTTTGCAGAACCTCTTTCCGAAAGAGAAAGAAAATCGCACAATCAGCCTAAACGCGCAGTATATGGTCCTCTTCAAGAGTCCCCGGGACGCGGGGCAAGTAGGTCACCTGGCGAAACAGATGTATCCGGGTAGAACCAACTACATGGTGGAGGCTTTCAAAGATGCCACGTCAGAAGCCTACGGTTACCTCCTGGTGGACCTGAAACAGGAAACACCGGAAACCATGCGCCTGCGTACGGCCATTTTTCCCGACGATCGCATTCAGTACGTCTACGCGCCGACGAGAGTATAAAAAAGCGGAGCGCGTCGCGGCCGACGTCATTCGACAGGATGACAGATCGCGTGAAGAGGCACATCCTGGCCCTGCAGCTGTTGCGTAGATACCATCGGAATACAAATCTGAGAAAAGCGGTAATCGCCCACGCGGATGCCGACCTCATCTGTAGTCTGTGCGACTGCGCGTATAACATTCTGAGAGGGAACGTGAAATTGTCGCCTAACAACAAAAAAGTGCTGACAAAGTACAGGAACAATCTGCGCAAGCTGGCGTCGATAAAAGTACCCATCAAACGGAAGAGGGCCGTCCTGCAGACGGGGTCGGGCGCATTTCTGACGGCGCTGCTGGCACCGTTGGCAAGCACCTTTCTGCCCCTCCTCAGGCAGGCTATAGGTGTATAGGAGGTGGTTGATACAGCACGCAAAGAAGATGGCGTTGGTAGACCCCCGGTTGGTGGAGCGTCTACTCCCGTTACCTATCGCAACCGACCACGACCACGTCGCGTGTGATGAGTAGCCTGGACAACGACATGAAAGCCGTTCTCGAGCGTACGGATTTATCCGAACGATAAAAGGTAGCGGCGTACAATCAACTGCTGAGTCGTTACAGCGCCATGGAGACGTCTCGCGCGCAGCAACCGATGCGAGTGACCGTAGTGAAGAACGAGTCGCCGATGACGTTCGACCAATCGCCGCCGCCGCCGCCCGACCAATTGCCGGACGATACGGAGAACGAGATCGTGAAGAGCGTACCGAAAATTCTGAAAGAAAAGGCCCGCCTCCTGATGGCGAGACTGAAAGCCGACCCGCTGATTCGCTGGAACGATCGAGAGGAGCTCGTGTATGACGGTGCGCCTATCGCCGGAAGCAACATGGTAGATCTAGTGAACGATCTCATGCGAAAGAGGAAGAAGACACCCGCGCCGGTTGGCTGGGAAGCGTTTGGGGACCATATAAAGCGGCTGAACGTCCCTATGGAGCTCGTCGGTAATCCCCAGCGTCGAGCATACATACAGCGCGCGCGGAAGCGAAAGGGCCGCACTCCATCTCTCGAACGCACGCCGTGGGCCGCCTTTTAGCGCCCATAGAGGATGCCCGCCCGAAGATCAGTACTCGTCGTCGTCAACGTCGTCGCCGGCGTAATTGCGGCGGTTTTTGCCGCCGCCGCCCTCTTGTTCGCCGTATCGTCGCAAGAGCCATGGCGGTGGTGTCCCGGCGGTCTCGTGGTGCGCAACGAAAGCGCCAACAACAACAACAACAACGTGACGACCGACTGAAGCGAGCCTACTTCGACCCGAAACGGGCGGACAGTTACTTCGCCGTCGACGCTTTGCACCGGGAGACCGCGGTACCCAAGCCGATCGTCGAGCGGTGGCTATCGGAGCAGAACGCCTATACGCTTCACAAGCCGGTCAGACGTCGTTTCAAGCGACGTTGGGTTATCGTGGGCGGTCGAAACCAGCAATGGCAAGCCGATCTCGTCGACGTGGCTAAACTGAAAAAAACACAACGACGGTATAGCGTTCCTATTGACGGTCATCGACGTCTTCTCGAAGCGGGCGTGGTGCTTCCCGTTGAAGAGTAAATCCGGTCCGGCGCTCGTTGCGGCCTTCGAGGGCCTGCTGTCGTCGCCCCTTCAGACGCTTTTGAAGGCGCGCGGCGTCCACCATTTCGTGACGCACAACGAGGAGACCAAAGCGAGTGTCGTGGAGCGATTCAATCGTACGCTGAAGACACGCATGTGGAGGTACTTCACGAAGCATCAGACGCTGAGGTACGTGGAGCCTTTGCAGAACTTCGTGCGGTCGTACAACAACGCCTACCATCGAAGCATCGGTAGGACGCCGGCGACCGTCAACGCGGCGAATCAGGAGAGCGTGTGGCAGCGGCTGTACGGCGGCGTCGTGTGTCAAAAAAACAAGCCGAAACTGCGAGAGGGGGACCGCGTACGCATCAGCAAGGCGAAGGGACGTTTCAAGAAGGGGTACATGGATAACTGGAGCGAAGAGCTCTTCAACGTCGTAGAATCGCACCCGTCCGACCCTCCCGTTTACCGATTGATGGACGATGCTGGAACGATACTGGACGGCACCTTCTACGAGCCGGAGTTACAAAAAGTAATCGTCTCAAAGGAAAAACTATATCGGGTGGAGGCTGTTCTACAGAGACGTCGTCGACGACGCGGTAAGGATGAAGAGGTGCTCGTCAAATGGTCCGGCTATCCGGCCTCGTTCAATAGCTGGATCGACGCCAAGGCACTCGTGGACTGTAAGGGATGACGCGTAGGATGCGACATGCGGGGTGCTGGCGACTGCACGAGGCGGGGCTGTGCAACGGCTTTTCGTTCTTTATAAGGGGATGGTGCTGTATTAGTAGACTGCAGATTAGAAGACCGCGGTCGCCGCGCTACGTTCGTTCCAGACGGACCCGTCGGCGAACTTGCTCTATGGTGTTTCTGCGCGATAATACCGCCCCCGTACGCGATAAAGGAAGGACGCCGTAGCGTCGGACGGCAGTCGCGTTATGATCACCGTCGAGACGACAGCACCAGCCGATGCAGCAGCCGAATACCGCCGTCGACTCAGGCGTGTTTATCGAAGAACCCGCCATCGACTTATGCGTCTCTGTGGATGCGTCCGATGTCGTCGACGACTCCGTCGTTACGAACGTTCCGTGGCGTCTCTGCGGCAACGAATGCCCTAAAGCCGAGATAATCTTCCTGTGCCAGATCGTCGTCCTGTACACGGTGATCGTCGTCAGTATATACAATCTAACGCGCGGCTAGGGCGACTCCATAGACACACATTGCTGGTACAACGTGAGAAAAGAGGACGCCTACTTCTTCTTGGCTTGCGGGACGAGGGATTAGGGCCTTTTCACTACCGCGGTCGGGAGTAAAATTCTCCGGAAGGGCTCCATCCCGCACGGCTTTTACAACAACGCCTACGAGTTGATGCACAAAATCAACGAGACACTGACGAGGCTGAGCACCGATAGAGTCAAGGCGCGCCTGGAGTACAGCCCCGTCACTAACCGGATGACGATGCGTCTATCGGCGGGCGTCGAATTTAACATACCCCCGCGAAGCCACCTGAAAAAGATACTAGGCTTCGTGTCGGACCGTATCGCGAGTTTCATGGCGCCGTCGAGCGACGACGGCATACCCGTAGCGTATACGTTCGATTTCGAGGGGAACCACACGGTGGACATGAACGGCGGCGTCGACACCATGTACTTGTACACGGATATCGTGGAACCGCGCATCGTCGGCGACGTATTCGCCCTCCTCATCCGATCCGTGCCAGCCTACGGTTCGAACGGACTCATCGTGTCAAACGTCTTCGATCGCGTCCATTACGCGCCGCTCCTGCGCCGCCAATTCGATTCGATCGAGATAGACATAAGAGACGACATCGGTCAGCCGATACCATTCGAGCACGGAAAAGTCGTGAAGACGTTTCACGTCAGACGCTGCAAGTCGTAACTGTTCTGACGATGGCGGCGCTAGCGAGAAGCGGCCGCAACGTGTACGAGGACTAATACACTCGGCAGGTCGGCGGTAACCTGCCGGTGTTCGTCGGCGGCCGATCGCAACGGGGACACGGCCTGGATAATCTCTTCGGCAGCCTGTTTCGAAACGCCATGCCGCTCATCAAGAGAGGGACCGTGGCGCTGGGCAAGCGCGTTCTTAATACGGGCGTGCGCGTAGGGCGGGACGTCGTCGCCGGCGGCAATTTGAAACAGTCGGTAAAGCGACGCGTGAAGGAAGCGGGCGCCGACCTTCTCGACGGGCTGTTGAACTCGCCCCCGCCGCCGCCTAAATAGCGACGACGACGACGCTTAAAACCGCCCGGCACGCCAGCGACGACCAGTAAGAAGAGGCGCCGTCGAAAGGAACAGACGTCGAGCGACGACGTATTCCCCGCGTAGAAGAATGGCGTTCGTGCATCGACTGTCGTGCGAGGGCGTAAAGAGCGAAATGGACCTGATCAGCGTCCCGACGACGCAGACGAGCATCGAGAGCGGCCGGTGGATCGATCTACAGCCGCTGACGGCCCTCGATGCTGGCGGCTCAATAGAGTTTCTCATTCCTTGCTCCGGAGACGACTATCTGGACCTGGCGCCCGCCAGACTGTACGTGCGCGTCAAGGTGGTGAAGGGGGACGGCACCGATCTCGCGAACGACAGCGTCGTAGCTCCTTTCAACAATTTCCTGCATTCGATGTTCAGTCAAGTCGACGTGTCGCTGAACGGCACGCTCGTGACGTCGTCGACCAATACGTACCCGTACCGGGCCTACATCGATACCCTGCTCAGTTACGGGTCCGACGCCAAAAGATCGCAGCTCGAGGCCGACCTGTGGTGCAAGGACATCGCCGGGCGCATGGAGACGACGGGGAACAACAACGGCGGGTACGCGCATAGGCACCACTACATACACGACAGCCGCGAGTTGGACATGTTGGGACGCCTGCACGTCGACGTGTTCATGCAAAACCGGTACCTGCTGAACGGCGTCGACGTAAAGATCCGACTGGTGCGAAGCAAGGACGCTTTCGCGCTCCTAGGCGACGTCGTCGATCCGGGGTTCAAGATCGTCCTGCTGGAGACCTACCTGCAGGTGCGAAAGGCCAAGGTGTACCTAGCCGTCAAGCTCGGTCACATCAAAGCGCTAACGAGGGGGACGGTCAAGTACCCGATGCGTCGCGTCGACTGCAAGGTGTTCTCGGTACCGCAGGGCACGATGTCTCATAGGCACGAGAACGTCTACCTGGGCACGCTCCCGAGACGCGTGTTCATGTGCCTGATCGACAACGACTCCTACAACGGGGCCTACGATAAAAACCTGTTCAACGCGAAGCACAACGACATGAACTTCCTCTCCCTCTACGTCGACGGAGGCCAGGTGCCGAGCAAGCCGCTGCAGCCGGACTTCGTGCATTGGCGCTACATCCGAAGCTACATGAACCTATTCGCCGCGACAGGGAAGGCGTACGAGGACGAGGGGATTGACCTGACGCGCGCCGAATTCGGCGACGGCTACACCATCTTCTGCTTCGACCTGTCGCTCGACTGCTGCGACGGGCGAACAATTCAACGTCGTGCGTAAGGGGAACCTGCGCGCCGAGATCCACTTCGTGCAGGCGCACCCCCGGACGGTGAACGTCTTCGTGTAAGGGGAGTTCGAGACGGTGCTCGAAATCGACAAGAACCGGAACGTAGTGTACGACTACTGAGATGGACACGTTTCAGCTGATACGTCGCCTGGCGATCGATGCGTACACTAAAAACGTCGTCGTCGGCGTCGTGCCTAAAGACGAGCTACCGGGACGGCGGCTCACCGCCTACACGACGGCGTTCGTTTACAACACCGACGACGGCGACGATCCGGGGGAGCACTGGGTGGCCGTCTACGTGGACGCTGACCGGCGAGGCGATTACTTCGATTCGTACGGCCTGCCGCCGCTGCACGCCGACTTCCGCGCCTTCCTTCGCCGCAACTGCGACTCGTGGACGTACAACGACAAGAGACTACAGAGCGGTGTATTTAACGTGTGCGGACAATATTGCGTCGCCTACCTGCTCTTACGATGCTGTGGTTGTTCGGCCCCGATAGGGTGGACAACGACTGTCTCGTATTCGACTGGCTAAAGCCGCATTGAACGCTTATCGCTTGTAATTATTATTATTATTAGACGACCGAGTATCCAAACCGACTTTGTCGTACCGGCCGGTCGGGGGCTCCTCGCCGTGCTAGGCAGACAAGACCGAAGTAGTGAGGTTGTAGTAGTAAGTAAATAAAACGACGAAAACTGTACCGCGTGTTCACTAATTTTTTATTCGTACATACATACATACCATAGGGGTAGGTCCTAACTAGGGGTCCCTAGGGGGTAGGTCCCTAACCCAAGGGGGGTATGTCCCTATAGGGGTAGGTCCTACTTCTAGGGAGTGGGTCCCCCTTATACGAGTATCGGCGCCGTGATGACGACGTCGTCGAGCACGCGACGTTTGACGTAAAAGTAGCTCAACGCCGCGCGCTCCTGACTGTACGTCAGCACGGACGATTCATTCACTTGGAAGCCGCGGTTCCAGTCGACGGCGCTCCGTCGGCCGCGCTGCACGCCGAGGAAGACGTCCTTGTCGACGTCGTTCTGAAGCTTGATCAGGTCCTTCGTACTGTACTTGTCGCCGCAGCCGCCGCCGAAACAGTAGTACGTCTTACTGCAGAGCGCGAAGATTCCGCGACCGGACCATTCCTCTTTGAAGAGGACCGGCGTTCGCTTGTCGTACCTGCGCCGTCTCGCGCAACATTAGTCGGGCGCGTTCCACGCTCGGCCGGCGAGCCGGCACCGCACGTACGCCTCCGCGTGCGCGTCGCAGTGTTCCAAAGGGAACCACTCGCCGCGGTGCCGAAAGTAGTGTTCGCGCTTAGCCGTCGCCACGAGCTCGTCGAGTTCGCGTCCCGTGAGGCTCAAATACGCCGAATAGATGTCCATCGCGCAGTACTGGAACAGCGGGCGCGGAATGTAGGCGGCGATGAAATCGTAGTAAAATTCCAGCATACGCAGTTTGGCGTACTATATACGAAGTAGCCGATCTGGATGGGCAGCACGTACCGGACAGTTCGGTTGTTCAGCGCCACCTCGTAGAGGCCGTCGGGAACGACGACGTCGAGCTGACGGAAGCGACGATCGTTGATCGTTTTCCCGTAGGAACTGTTGCCGAGAAGTTTGAACGTATTGGCGATGATGGCCTTGTCGTGATCGGCGTCGCCCTCGCGTCGCGCGGCGGAGACCGTGTCGCCGAAGGGAAGAAAGCACGTGACCGGCTCGTACTCGACGATCTGGTAGACGCGCTCGACGACGAGTTCGTGCCGCAGATACGACCGCGTCGCGAGCAGAATCTTTGCGCCGAAGAAGCTCCCCACGAGCGTGCGCTGAGGCCGGTCGATGAGCTAGTGCGTTCCGGCGTAGCGACGCATCAACGGGCTGATATCGTCGCGCGCGATGTAGGCGTTCTTGAAGATCGGTTGCATCTCGGCGAAGGCGTCGCGCAACTCCACCGGAACGGCGATGTCGCACTCGACGAGGCCGAATAGCGTACCGTCGAGCACGGCCTTCAGGATCGTCGACCGCGTAACGGCGGCACCTGCGGCGGCGGCGGCGGCGGTCTCGTCGCGCGCCACCGGCACTCCCACATCTCGGTGACGAAGCGGCGAAGGTAGGCCGTGACGGCGGCCGTCTCGGCGTACTGATGATTCATCGGCTTGCCGTTCACCACGTTCGTCTCCTTCCCCGTGCACGGGCAGACGTGGAAGAAGCACCCTTGGAACTGGTACGACGTCTGCGTCTCGCGAAACCAGACGTCGACTCGGTACTTGCCGACGCGCTTCTCGCGCCCGTTGAGCTGGTGTCGTATGCGCCCCCACTTCCGCGCCGCCTCCCTCGTCAGCCACTCCACGGCCAGGCGGCCGTAGCGGTGCACGCGTTCCGGTCGAAAGGCGTTCTCCATTCGACGGCGCGTGTACCACCCCGTCGGCATCTCCTTCTTAATCGCCCATAGGTAGAGGCCGTTTGCGTCGAAGCCGACAATCGAGCGGCAGTTCCGCGCCGACTCGCCGTATTCGTCGCGTCGAAGAGCGTGATAGAGCGCGAAAATGATCGAGGGGCCGCCGACGATCTGCGATTGTAGGAGCCGGTGCAGGTCCTTGTTCGGTTCGTTGAAGAGCGTGAAGTGGAGCGCCGACGGCAGATCGTTGAACAGGTACAGCAGGGTCAAGCCCGGCACGCTGATGGCGTCCTTGAACATGTCGATGAGGCGCTGCCGATAGAAGGGGAACTGCTTGTCGAAGGCCTCCAGGAAAGGCACCACGTCCCTGTTATTATACCACACGTCGTCATCCCTTCGTCGCGCCATACCTTCGCGCAACCCTCGTACTCGGCGGCGGAGATGCCTTCTCGCTTCAGGTGGCTGTAGGAGGCCTCGCGCGGCGGCAGCTTGGTCTCGTCCAGTTTTCGCAGGTCGTCGAGGTACTCGTAGGGAAAGTGGCCCTTCGTCGCCTCGCAGCCGTAGGCCTTCAGAAACCTATCGTAGCTGACGCCGAGGGCCAGGTAGTTGGTGATGTCCAGGAACTTGAGCGTCGCCGTTGTTAGGCACATGAAGTTGTTCTGACGTTTGATCGTTAACGCCGGCGAGACGCTTTGCGTCTCGCTGGTCATGAACAGGGGCGTCAGGTATTTCTTGACGACGTTCAAGTCGTACTTGCCCGAATTGAAGCCGAGGACGGGGAGGCAGCGCAGGTGCGTCCACAGGCGTTACACGAAGAATGGTATTACCTGAGTCGGCCCGTCTCCCTGTGACGCAGGATAAACCCGTACGATAAATTTATCTTAAACGCTCGAGTCTGCGCCTCGAACATCAGTCGTAGTCGGGCGTCGTGCGCGGACGTGTCCGAACAGTCGGACATTTCGAAATTATATCTAGACTGGACGGGACCGCGCACTACAGACGTTCGGATGCTCGACCAGTGTTCGCGAACGGTACGCCGTAGGTCGTCGTCGTCATCGCGCGCCGGCGACGGCGGCGTACCGCAGACTCTTAAATGTCGCAACATATTGTCGCGCTTGGCGAACGATCGATTGGATTTCGGACACGCCTGATTACCGCCACCGCCGCCGCCGCAGCTTTTCAGATGCCGCACCATATCGCGGCGACGGGCAAACTTTCGATAGCATTTCGGGCATGCGTGCATCGTCGGTGACAGCAGCGCGTAACGAACGTTCGTCCTAATCGAGCTCGGAACTATATTAACTACGACGAATTACCGACACCGACTATAAGGCCGTGCGCAACGACCGCTAGGTGGTGGTGGTGGTGACAGCCGCCATTTTCTGGACGGCGGGGCGAATTTTTCTCACGCGCCGCGCGGTTTGATCGCAGCTAGGTAGCGAACATTCTGGATGGTTTGGCTCACCGCCCCGTCAGGTGGCAGCGCTACCGTCAAGTTTGTTTGCACTGGGATAGCCGTCAGGTGGCAGCGCTGTCGACTACCCCGTCCGTTATCAGGGGCTCGCTGGGTATGTCTGGATGGCAGTGTTTTTTTTTTGGCGCTACTCTACAGTAAGTTTGTTTGTTTCACTGGGATGACGGCACAGCAGTGGCTGTCTTACCGCCCGTCGTCAGTTCGTAATATCGAAGCGCTGGATGGCAGTGCGCTACCGTCAAGTTTGTTTGCACTGGGATAGCCTTCAGGTGGCAACGCTGTCGACTACCCCATTCGTTAGCAGCATTAAACCGGGGCTCTCTGGGTATGTCTGGATGGCAGCGAATTGTTTTGGCGCTACTCTACAGTTGTTTCACTGAGATGACGGCGCAGCAGCGGAGGAGGAGGAGGAGGCTGTCTTACCGCCCGCCGTGAGTTCGTAGTATCGACGCGCTCGCTTTCTGGATGGTAGCGATTTGTTTGTACTGGGATAATGGCGCAGACGTGGACGTGTCGACAACAGGAGGCGGGCTTTTTTTTTTGTTCATACGTTTTATTAAGCATCATTATACACCACCACAGTAAGGCTTTATGCCACAGCAGTTTATGTCGGTGTAAATAAACCGCGCTACTACTTGTTACAGTAAGGCTTTATGCCACAGCAGGGTAATAAGGCTTTATGCCACAGCAGGGTAAATATGTCGGTGTAAATAAACCACGCTACATGTTATACACAGTAAGGCTTTATGCCACAACAGAGTAATAAGGCTTTATGCCACAGCAGGGTAAATATGTCGGTGTAAATAAACCGCGCAATGTTCAATTCGGCACTGCTACAGCAGGGTGCAAATAAACCGCGCGATATAATGTTCGGCAGTATAAACGACGCCACAGGTTAATGTTCATCGGTGTAAATAAACCACGCAATTATTGTTAAATTCGGCACTGCTACAGCAGGGTAAATATGTCGATGCAACTAAACCGCGCTATATATTCAGCACTGCTACAGCAGGGTAATACATAATAAGGCTTTATACGGGTGCAACTTAACCGCGCAATATGTTCAACAAATCGGCAGTATAAACGACGCCACAGGGTAATGTTCATCTTCACGCCACAGCATATTATTCGGCGAGACACGCTCTTTTCAGCAGATAATGCTGTACGGCCACTTCCAAGAGCGAACGATCAAACGCAGCCGTCCAGTCCGTGCCCATGAGCCAGTCGGCCACTTGGTGCACGAGTGCATCTTCCGAAAATCGATCGCCGCGCACGCATCGTTCTTCGAGCACCGCGATCAAACGAATAGCAGGTAACAACAACGTCTGCTGCAGAAAGCTGTCGATCGCCGATGAAAAAAAACACATTTATGGCCGCCACGTTTTTGTACACTAGCCTATACCGTCGGCTCGGCTTCCTTCCTCGATAGCCGTACATGTGTACGAAGGGACAGCCCTCCTCGGCCGGGCACTCACCGCATTCTTGACGCGCGCTTTCCATTACCCTTTCGCTGACTATTTCGGCGAAGGTGGCCATCATGCATCTTTGCCGTCAGGCGTACGAATGGAGGACGCTCCACTCCGAGTCGGTTTGGAGGGTACCCACGATCACTGGCTTTTTGTCGCGGGCTCAATGTAACGTACGTCGGAGCTTCAGCGGTGTTCGAAGGCCGATACATCGACGCCTCTCTTGCCAGCAAGGGAGACGCGCCGATTCCGGGGCGCGTCACGGTCGGAGGAGGAGGAGGAATGGTCTGCGTGTCTTCATCAGTGAGGAGCGGAAGAGGAGGCGGCGTTTCCGTTTTGGCGCGCTTCTCGGCAGGGGGCGAGCTCTCATCAACGATGCTGCTTAAAGCAGCGGCGATTACAGCGTCATACAGAAGCAACAAACCAAGCGTTAGTCATTCAAGGGTGAACATCGTGCTCGCGCACTTCATTTTCACTCGCCTTCTTCGACACGACCCTAACATCCCGGACAGTGTACGTGTCCAGAATTCCGCCCCATACGACCTTGTGCACGGTCACCTCCTGTACTGTGCCGATCAGGCTCGCTACAAAACTGTCGCGCAACTGCTCTGGCAACATGCTGGCCACGTAGTCGGCATCGAAATCGCCGATCGACGATATCGCTTCGTCGAATAGAGTAAGCCAGATACCAGCCTTAGAGTCGTGGTCGTCATCGTCGCCATGCCCTTCCAAAAGGACGCGGACCGAAAAATACGTCTTCGGCTTCGTCTGCACGCCGTGTACTGCGCACACCATAGTACCGCTTCGAAGGCCTCGCACTTTGGGCTTACAACCGTGACAGCCGACGTACGTGCATTTATTTTTTCCATGCAACGCCAACGATTTTTACGGGTGTAGTAATCTTATACGTTCCATCCGAGGCCAACACAAACTCTTTCAGAGTTACCTCGTTCGGCTCGACCACACTCACCACTGCGTCGAGAGGAGAATTCAGCGACCCCGACATAACAGGCGCTGCGTCGAGAGCCGAATTCAACGACCCCGTCGTAGCAGTCGCTGAAGGGGCTTTCATTTCGCCGCAGGACGCCGCCGCGCCAGTCGGTACCTTCGACTTCGACTTCGCTTTCTTCGGTGCCTCTCCGTGAACAGGCGGGGGAACCATGATCAACAACAACGCTCTGCAACGGCAACAACACAACGTTACTAAACCGACAATACATAGGCGTTTTCCGCCCGACCCTATTTATAGTGGCATCGCGCATAGCTACCGTGCGCCCGCAGTAGCAGAAAACAGCCGATTCTTACACGGTTACAAAAACTGAAAAAAACTCTCGGTCAGTTTAGTGCACAAACAGAACGCCGCTTTTATTTTCTAATATAAGTTTACCATACGATTCTCGAGCCCATACTTTGTATTATAGGCCGCTTAGTTTACGCGCATTTCAACATTTGTTACAGTTTTAGGCACTTACAAACAGTTACATAAGCGCCTTATATAACCAGTGACGTCAGCCGCTGATGTAAAGCTACCGCGTACGTGTCTAGGCCGCTACACGACACCGCGAAAACAACTGCCCAATTCATTTCTCACAATGGAGCACAACGATCAAGAACACTCTGATGCTGCTGCTGCCCCCCGACAACCAGAAGCCAGGTACGTTTTCCTAACTCACTTAACGGCTTTCCTTGATATCACTACAAATTACTATAACTGCTTTCCTTTTCAAGTCACTAACTAACACATTTTTGTTTTATTTATAGACCACAGGCGATCGCCGATGCCCCCGTCCCCCCCAACGACCGGGAGAAAGGTATGTTTCCTCCTTCCTTACTCTCTTCACCCTATTTACAGACGCCTCATTACGGGCTTTGATTACTATAACTTTCCTTACAGACGCCTAATTACGTGCTTTGATTAACTCACTCACAAACGCCTAACTACCTTCCACGTCACTTTTATTTACAGACGCCTAATTGCGGGGTTCGAAACCCTTCACGTTGGTCGGGGACAAACTCTTATGATGCCCTCTAAGCGAAACGGATTCGTACTACCTCGCGGAATCCGCCCAACCGACCTCATCGTGCTAGATACGACCCCTCGTGACAATGGACGGGGAATGCTATATTTGGGGCGACGACAACGCACTAGCGACAATAACGCATCATCCACCTAAACTAACAATCTGTTTTACAGTTCATTCACACGCCACGTGTGAGAGTGAGAGATCACTTAATCATGTGGACGGACTGGGCTGTGCTCGACCACTTGGGAGGGTGGGCCCGAGACGTATTGTGTCACCCTGACAGTGTGCGATATGATTATAACGAATTGGTTGCGACTAAACAAACATCAAAACAAAAATCAAAAAAAGAAAATGGGCATGGATATGACATACACTCCGAAAAAATGCAACAATAGTTACAAGACAAGCCCTTGATTGGAATCCACAAGGAAAAGGAAAAACAGGCCACCAAAAACAGCAGAAGGAGACCCACAACCGAAGAATTAAAGAAGTTTGGTTGCACCTGGAAGGAAACAAAGAAGACTGCTAACAACAGAGTGCGATGGTTGAGCTTCGTTTCGGTCTTATGCTCTCATCAGAGCGAAGAGGATAAAGTAAGTAAGTAAATAATCCGTGGACGGATTCCAATAAACCGGGCGGATGTCATGTAAGGCCACGACGCTATTTTAATTTTATCACGTGTGTTAAGTTCTTTAGTGACGCCACTGAGTAGGAGAGGTCATGGCTCAATATTGAAGTCTAGCAATAGGCGTCGCTGTGAAGGAGGAGGGAATGTTATACAGTGGAAAAACCGCACGTGTGGCGAGGGTGCTGATAATATTAAATGACTACAGAGAAAGAGCCGCATTGCCATCACAGACAGCCTCGAGTTGTGACTTGTGAATACTATCGCCAGTATTCGACGTGCAGTCCTGTGGACAGGGTCTTCTTCTTTATGACTATGTAATAAAGAGTTGAACGAGAACAACTTGTCATCCCTTTGATATCCAACTAGCTAACCCGGATTTTAATCGGATTTGTGGATACACTAGCCGACACGAATCGAGCGAAAAAGTGCCAGTGTATTCAATGCTTAAGATTG
The DNA here is from genome assembly GCA_020002185.1 of Paraescarpia echinospica. Taxonomy (NCBI): domain Eukaryota; kingdom Metazoa; phylum Annelida; class Polychaeta; order Sabellida; family Siboglinidae; genus Paraescarpia; species Paraescarpia echinospica. The sequence goes on along the minus strand of JAHLWY010006449.1, from coordinate 33,980 downwards.
TTGTCGTCAATGGCTCTGTTTTACTAGTCGTGAAACACCATGTTGTCAGTATACTTTGTGTTTAGCAATAAGTCCTTTGGTTTCATCACTTTATCACTCGTAGTTTTAAACATAGTATATTCATTACTCCGGAGTAAACTTGTCTGCAAGAGGGTTTCCTTCCGCCGTTTCATATGACTTGTTGTTATTCTTCTCTTGTTTCCTTGTCTGTCAGGTGAGAGGCTGGATTCGATATTGATCTTCGATTTCGTCTTATCGGAGGTCCAAACCGTCTTTCATGAACTCCTTGCCTTTATCTGCCGCGTATTCGTCGACTGATTCTGGCAGGTTTAGAATGCCACTGTTCGGATAGCGACCATATAGGTTTCCTTTCTTCCAACTAGCATACACCCTCTCATGGAAGTCTCGTTCACACGGTGACGCCCTCTGGACGAGAGTGGTTCACCACTCAATACTGTCATGCAGGCGAAAGGCCCTCCAGAAAAGCTTAGCATAGTAAAACACACAAGTAAATAATTCTAAATAACTATCGTTGTGTTTAATGCACCCCCGAGATGTAGTTCAGGGGCCAATTATCCACAAAAGCGAATGCACGTATCGAAAGAGGCGAGTGGATCCCGCACCTCGCAGGAGATGTACCTAGAACACTCCAAAGTCATCATATTAATATAAAGGTTATGTATGTTGCTGTGCGTCGGCCTATACCAGTGCTTCTCAACTGGTGTGCCGACATAGCACACCGGTGTGCCACTGTGCCCTAACAAACTCCCAACTGTGCTGCGATATTTTTGTAATTCTTGTATAGTGGGAAAGTATCATATGGTCATTTACATAGAAACAATCGAATGAAACGATGTATGCGGGAATCAGTTAACTTATGTAGTCAATCAATTAACTTATATATATATATATATATATATATATATATATATATATAAGCCAATTTCTGACAGGACGCAGAAAACCAATTAAAATAAAATTGTTGTTAGGTTAATAGCTAAAATAAAAATGCACACCATTGCTAAATCACGTTATACCGCGCTAAAAAAATTATACGGGCTACGGTTTGACACAGCGCATTGAAAATGTGCCCCCCTTTCAGACGAAATTATAAGGATGACGTCACGGGAGACAGAAACAACATTAAAGGAACATGAATTGTTTAAAAGCCAAAGGGTTTGTGTAAAATATGAGAACCAAAACTCAAGTGTTCAAACTGCACTGATTTTATTTCGCCATTATCATCTCATGACAAATGATCTGCCGGAGGAACGAAATTAATTGTTCATGAAGCTATAAACACCGTCGTCTTTATGAAATTACGTCTTCAAAATGTCGCTTTTTATTGCTTCTTCGTGACGTGATCGGTGCAGGTCACTTGGCTATGCTTCACACGGAGGCGAGGTCCTGCAAAAAGGTAAGTTCTTTTACAGCGCAGTACCCAGTTCCTAGGACTGCTCAAGGCGCTTTACGCTTTACTCCATTACAACTGCTCTGGGAAACATTCCGCCAGGCTGCAGTTAATGCGCGAAAACCATTCGCTCAAATAGACACCACTGTCTCTCGTCAGGTACTCATACATACAGCTGAGTGAAGTGGAGCAACGTAGAGTGTCAAAACAGCAGCATACGATTCAAACCAGGGGTCTGTGAAATGAGAGTCCAATGCTCTAGTCGCTGCGGCACTGCCCTCCACGGAAACATCGTTTAGCTGGAAGACGAGGTATTTACGAGTTACAGCATTTCCGTTTGTAACAGGTGAGTTGAAACCCGGACACTCATGTCTGACATCTCTGGACATATTTAAGAATAGAATTGAAGAATGCAAGGTCCTTGTGAGAAAATGCTAATTAACGGAATTCGGTGAAAACTGGAGAGAAGAAATACGATGTGGGTCACTGGACATGTTCAACTTGACCAGCAACGCACGTTCTGGACACACTGCTGAAAGTGGTAACAGAACATCTGGGAATCAGCGTTTAACAAACCTACGACCCGCTGGTCCGGGGCCCGTGAATCTTCTGTTGGATCCATTACTGCTGCAAATCACAGGTCCGGTTGACTCGCGCGAGTGTTTGGATATATATGCCGATCTTGCCACATTAACAGACATAAATTACGAGAAGCGCTGCAAAAGTGGAGCGAGGTGGTCTAAAAGTGGAGCGAGGTGGTCTAAAAGTGGAGCGAGGTGGTCTAAAAGAGGAGCGAGGTGGTCTAAAAGTGGAGCGAGGTGGACTAAAAGTGGAGCGAGGTGGTCTAAAAATGGAGCGAGGTGGTCTAAAAGTGGAGCGAAGTGGTCTAAAAGTGGAGCGAGGTGGTCTAAAAGTGGAGCGAGGTGGTCTAAAAGTGGAGCGAGGTGGACTAAAAGTGGAGCGAGGTGGTCTAAAAGTGGAGCGAGGGGGACTAAAAGTGGAGCGAGGTGGTCTAAAAGTGGAGCGAGGTGGTCTAAAAGTGGAGCGAGGTGGTCTAAAAGTGGAGCGAGGTGGTCTAAAAGTGGTGGGTTCCACTAACATTCTTTGAGCTTCCGATTTTGCTCTATAAAATCGATTTCGGTCCTTGCCAGTGACCTTGTAAACTAAAAACTCTCAACAACGGGATACGGAAATAGTGTCATCGGTGATGTGGCGGCAATATTTGTGTATGTGTGTGTGTGTGCGTGGGTGCGTGCGTGCGTGTGTGTGGAAGGTGCACGACCCACGCACCTGGGTCCACAATGACCTGTGTTATAAAGATAGGCATTAGTACCCTGCGCGGGCCTGTGCCGGAAAGTCCGGCCCGCGCATGACACTAATAGGCCTAAGGGGTCAGGACACTGTTAGACTTCCTGCTTGGAAAAAAAGTGCAATGTATTTTTGAGAAATGATTTTTTTTACAACCTGCTGTGACACAAGTGCATTTGATTAGTCAGATTTTCTGGTGTGATTGTAGAAGCTGTTGATAGTAAAATTGTGCATTTATAGCTGATTTTACTAAGCGGAAGGGTATTTGGCAGCAATTTGGCTAGTTGACCCTTTAGCCGGATTACTGCCTGCATCCATTCGTAAATATTGACGGGTGTCACACATAGAGGCATTTTACGAGAGCTAGAAATAATAGATTTTGACTAAACTCGACCAGCATGCCAGCGAGATGATAATAACAGCAGATGAGAAGTTTAAGACATTTTGTAAGTCAGGTTTTCTTATAATCACACACAAAACGTTAACATGGTCGCCAATGGGAAAACTAACAGTGTGCTGAGGCCCTAAGGTCTAATCTAACATAATATGGCCATGTTTACGTGCGGCTTGGTAGTCAAGTGAACGATAAGGCCAGATTTGAAGCCTAACGTATGCACACCTTCGCAAGTTATTTTTTTACTATTTTAAACAAGTTTATGCTCTTATTAAATAAATCGACCTCGCATATTACTTTAGTTTTAAACTCATCCACACGTGCAGATATAGACCAACATCAAACTTGATTCGCGACGATCTTTAAAATTGCCTATTGTGATCGTCTATCTTGAACTATAAAATTAATGAATTAAAATGTCCCGAATGTACTAGACCGTATCTCGCTTTTGCTTTCGCTTTAGCTCTCTCTCTCTCTCCCTCTCTCTCTCTCTCTCTCTCTCTCTCTCTCTCTCTCTCTCTCTCTCTCTGTCTGTCTGTCTGTCTGTCTCTCTCTCCTCTCTCCTCTCTCCTCTCTCCTCTCTCCTCTCTCCTCTCTCCTCTCTCCTCTCTCCTCTCTCCTCTCTCCTCTCTCCTCTCTCCTCTCTCCTCTCCCCTCGCTCGCTCTCTCTCTTACCACGGCAAACTTTATTAAATCTAGACTGGTTCAAAATAAATAGTATGTCCAAAAACATCATACGTTTCGTTGTAATTTCAATGGTAAAGACATCCGGCAAAACTGGCTCAAACACTAACAAACATCGACGTTATGTTGACGCGTCCTGATACGTGAATGGATGCTGCATTGTGGCATAAACCGTAGAAGTCGATGACACGTCTCGGTAGTTCCTTCTGTTACGTTATGTTGCCACATGACCGATACGGATCTGCGAATGCTCACTACTCATGTGTCTGTGGTATAACTGGTACGGAATTGGTGACGTATCTGCGAGGTCAGTATAACGTCACATCCTTAGCACAAAAAGGTAATTAGTTAGAGTTATAAGTTTTTTTTAGTGGACACATTGAATGACTAACCATTCTACGGGGACGCCACCGTGGAGGTATGTTTGATTTATTGGCGACAGCAGAAATTTCAATTTAGTAGTCGTGGGAACGAGCTTAAGTTCAACATACGGTAGTCGTGATAAGAGTTGTCCTTGGCTTGTTGCTCCGTCGGTCCGCGTAAGTTAACTGATATAAGATAGCGTGCAGCGAATTCACACCACTGGCTTCACCGCGCAATGTAATCATTAGGAAATCTGATAATTTCAAATATGGTACAACGTGATAAGCATAATTAACTCTAGTGCTTGTTGATTCGTTCTATTGTGAAATAATAGTTACCCTCCCCTCGACTACCAACCATTTACTGCTGAGTCACGTGGTGCTTGTATGAGGGTGGTACGACAGGGTGACATACGCCCGGTGCAAGTGTCGCTGTCTTACCTTGATCGACCTCTCGTAACTTGGAGACTGTTTTACTTGCAACTATTTATTCTTATTTTTGTGCAGGCGTTGGTGGAAGCGGACCGCTGAGAAATGGCGACTGAAAGCAAAGTAATGTATACTTTACTCACATTATACCATCATATTATACCATTACGTTACATGTTCTATTATACTGTAATTCCATTTTCACAATACTGCCCTTAAGGATATCACAAAATTACAACGTGTACATAATTGCTTAACAGTGGTTGTGATTCTGTCTCCGCCTTTTACTCTCTGTGCTATTTCTGAAGTTTTTGCATTGGCTTCCTGTCCGATATCGTATAATTTTAAAGATTTGTACCATTATTCATCACTTTCCCACGCCAGTGCTATTCTATAGCTAAATCTTTATTTTAAGCTTAAACACTTTACTGCTTCGTCGCATTACAAGATGTGAGCAATTTGATGTTTCTTACCAGTATTACCTGCATTCATCGTGGTAAATTTGAGATGAAGTCGTAAGATAGTGATATTCTTAGAAATTTTTTAACCATTGCCACCCTGTCATCGAACTAGCGTTTATCTAGTGCGATAAATCTATAACGTATTTATTAAGCGCACGTTGCCAATTCGACCTAAGGAAGCAAGTGGCCGCGGGGAACATTCTGGAAGGTTAGGAGTTGAAAACCAAGGAATTGTGTCTTGTAGTTGTCGGACGAAAGCTTAAATTCTTCTGGCGTACCTGGTACAAGAATACTCGATTACCTAGAAAACATACTGTAGTGCACATACATTATGTGTATACTGTAGAACGTGATTGCCTCGTGATACACTGGTATTGTCTGTCCGACCAGACCTGAACAGACTCTCCCCAACTGCAGTGCATACGCTACACTGACTGACACTGACTGTTAATGCAGTGGCATTAACTAGCTCAGTGACGTAATTTGATTGTCAGTTCAAAATGGATGGTGGATCGAACGCTGGCGGGGTGGTACATTCTGTTTGTAGGCATGGCAACGTCATTGTTTTGTATGTAATTTCAAGTGTGAACTTGTGTAATGCAACATGTCAGGCACGAGCGTGAAATGTTACTGCGTGACGTCATATTTAGACCAGTTCGTTTGGACTGTGGACAAAACTATTTTTACATAAGTGAAATATTTTTGACCCTACGCAACTTCTGGGACGTGAGACATCGAGTTACAACATGCAGCCGGGGAAAATACGGAAAAGTCAGGAGTTGCGAACCTAGCAATTGTCTCAAGTAGTTATCGAACGAAAGTATAAATTCTTCTGGCGTACCTGGTATAAGAAATGGAACTGGAACATCTGTATTCGACAGATTGTAAAAAAGCAAATACAAAGCATGTAACGACAATGTCAAAAAGAAGACATTTCTGTCGGGAGACTCACACTAAGGCATTATAAGGTTCGGTGTGTGAGTTATATTTACTGCGGAAATTACTCGGATGGCCCTTTTATGCAATTTAGAAAGTCTGTTTGTAGCAAAACCACATGACAAAACGCTGCAGTTGAGGTGTGGCACAATTAATTAATTATACATAGTCTTTAATGTGTATTCAGGTAGAAAGTGTTTTAGTGTATATTCATAATTCCCAGGATTCGTGATATTTTATTAGATATTTTGTCACTGTGTGTAATCCAGACTAACGTTTCTTGAATAGTAGTGCCTAGAAATTTGAATGTATGTACACACTCTATGGGTTTATAATATATTTTTAACGATAATTTTAAACCGGAGGTATTACGTTGTGGAAAATGAAACAGCATATATTTAGTTTTGCTTGTATTTAGAGAGAGCTTGTTAACATATAACCATTCACCAATATGTTTAGTTCATCGTTTATGTTATCACTGACTACATTATAGTTTATTTTTATGTTTGAATTGCACTTGAAAGAACAGAGTGGTCAAACGAGTGTGATATCATCAGCGTATAGTATGGCCTTGAATTTATTGCTAGCAAGATGAGTATCATTTATATATAGAATAAATAGTAGGGGTTATAATATTGACCCCTGTGGGACGCTGTTGAAATAGATAATGTGTCAGATGTTACGTCATTGAGTTGGATAATTTGGCGTCTTTTGTCCCGGAAGTGATAGTATATGGGTCTTTAGCATTTATAGTTCGCCAATTTAAGATGGCCTCTTCTACTTGTGTACGGCGTTTTTATATGTATCCAGGGATATCAGATTGTTTGTTTTAAAAATATGGAAATTAATAATTCCCCATTAATTAAAAACCATCTGAAACTGTAGCCGTCTTTCCTAAAAAACCTAAAGACTAATTTGTTTGAAACCACATTCCCACCCTAAATTTTCGGCAAAAGCCGTACAGTATATTGGACATCCATTGGATGTGACTCGCGTGATATTATCTCTTCGTTCATTATAATAAATAACCTATCGGTATTATACTTGCCAACTTGTTTTGGGTAATTCCGGGAGATTCATCAGCGGTTCAGCACAGCTTCCCGTACAGCGCTGTCTCGGATCTTTACACCGGAAGACGAGGGGGTGCTGTTGGTTGTTGGAGATTTCTCGCCGGAACTTCGGCGGTTCAGCACGTCTCCTGTGATGTCGCGCTATTTCGGATGATGACATCGGAAAACTGGAGGGGTGCTGTTGGAGGTGTTAAGCGAAAATCCTGGATATTTGCCTGTATTCCTGGAGACCGGGAGATACACCCAACACCAAGGAGACTCCAGGAAATTCTGGGAGAGTTGGCAGGTATACATTACAGTCCGTAAATGTACTGCGACTGTGATGACGTCACTAACCGGTATTTCTTGTTGCCAGGTGTTCAACGACTGCGTGCACGGCCACATCGAGCTCGATCCGCTTTGCGTCACTATCATCGACACGCCCCAGTTCCAGCGTCTGCGGCACATCAAGCAACTGGGCGGCTGCTACTACGTCTTCCCCGGGGCGTCTCACAACCGCTTCGAGCACAGCATCGGGTGTGTGATTGTAATGGAACGGGTCTGTTTTAACACAAAAAAAGTCTTCATCTATCGGGGAAAGGTTCACACAAATAGGCATGTAATTAGATAATTGCAGTTAACATGCTCGTGATCAATAGTCCATAAAGGCCAAAATGAAGCCGCATAAAGCGCACCGCTACGATACTGATTGAGACATGTCTATATTGTGTTCTTTGTATATATTTGTGCTGCTTGATACATTTGCATAGTTTGCATAGTTTGCTGAGATACATTCTTCGAAACCGGCCTAGTCTCAATTGATCAGCAGCGCCGTCAGGGAGTTGATTGTATTGGACTATAATATAGATATATATATTTAAGTATTTGTCTTCACCGGTATTTGTCGATTCAAAGTCCAAGGTTTACTACAGGAAATGTTGGTTCCTACGACAAGTAGTCTTTGTTAGGCCACCATCTCTTGTGGCGCACCTTCAGCTTCTATATTAATAGGTATGTTGGGCCGGCCATCTTGTCTAACCCACTATTTATTTTTCATCAATGTTTTCAGACTTATCTCGTTGATGATCAACGATATTAATTTTCGTGTTACGCTCATTTGTATCTACATAGTATGTTTCTTGGCGGGGAAACTGATCGAAACGCTGATGTTCAAACATCCCGAACTGAATATCACAGCTCGCGAGGTCCTGTGTGTGAAGATAGCTGGGCTCTTTCACGAAATAATAAAAAGCAGTTCAGGAGAAATTTCCACAAAGGAAGATATAAGGAAATGAGGAAATATTTAGCACAGATAAACTGGAATAATACACTGAAGAATAAGACAGCAACAGAATGCTGGAATATTTTAAAGAATGAAATAGAGTGCATCGTAGATAAATTTGTTCCTTTCAAAAAACAAGGGAAACGGACCAGAAAGAAATACTTATCGAAAGAAGCCATTAGAAAAATTAAGTATAAACAAATGATGTGGAAGTCATATAGACGTACTGGAAATGACGAAGACTACAACATTTATAAAGAAGCACTAAACCAAGCTACAGCTGAAATTAGAAATTCAAATTTCAATTTAAATAGTGATCGCTATTGGAAAAGTAGAAAATAACTCGGAAATAATGCGAAGCGGAACTGGTGACCGATCGAATGATAGAATGTAAGTAACAGATAAATGATAGTATGGCACATATACATATTGGGTTTACTTGTCTGGACTGGTGTGTCGTCAGCATGAAGAACTCTGCAAGCGTATGTTCGATCATCTGCTGGACGAACGAGGCGTCACGTTGGAACAGCTCAGCAAGAAGGAACGAGAGTTTATCAAAAGACTCATCCAACCGTCGCCCAATGACTGCAGATCGCTGGCACGTACACTGTAACATCTACACACTCGTAATGTCCAGACAGTTTCGTACACTGATTACAGCTCGCTGGCATGTATGCTGTAACATGATTTAACAAGATTTAACAAGATTGCCACCCAGAGAATTAACTCTAGGTGGCAGGTGGACAAGGAAGCCCTTTGGCTTATCGAGAGTCCGACCCTTTTATCTATGTGTATCCCGCCTTTCTGAGGTATGTGTCGATTTCATTTTTAAACATATTCACGCTACTAGCACCCACACAATCAGCAGATAATCTGTTCCATTCATTTACAGTCCTTTGTGAAAATGAGAACTTTCTTATATCCAATCTACACTGCTCTTTTGCTAATGTAACTTCATGTCCTCTAGTCCTCCTATCTTTCTTAACTGAGAAAAAAATATTTCTATCGATATTTTCATAACCATTCATTATTTTAAACACTTCTATCTGATCTCCTCTCAATCTCCTAGTCTCTAGTGTTGTTAAGCCGCATTTTTAGGCGTATTTCGTAACTAAGATCTCTCAGTTTTAGTACCATTTTAGTTGCTCTCCACTGTACTCTTTCTAGCATATATATGTCCTTCCTGCGATATGGCTTCCACGCTTGAATACAATATTCTAAACGAGGTCTAATTATTGTTTTGTACAGCGGTATTATTAGCTGTTTTTCCTTATACGTTATGTTTCGCCTAATTAATCCAAGGATTTGATTTCCCTTTGAAGCTGCAATTCCGCACTGCACTGAAACCTTCATATCAGCACTAATGGTTAACCCTAAGTCCTTTTCTTTTACAGTAGTACTTAGTTCAGTATCCCCCATTGTGTATTCTACATCTTCGTTCCCATGTCCTACGTGGAGGCATTTATATTTCCAAAAATTGAACAGCATTTGCCACTTTTCAGACCATTTGATCAACTTGTCAAGGTCATCTTGTAAATGTTGTCTATCTCCATCACTTTTAATCCTTCTAAACACTTTTATATCATCCGCAAATTTCAACACCTTGCTTTTTATTTCATCATCCAAATCGTTGATATATATTAAGAATAATATTGGTCCTAGTACTGATCCCTGTGGTACCCCACTCATCTATCTCTGGTGATCCCTCATCTACCCACTTTGTGATGTCTTCCAAAAACATAACATATTTGTTAAGCATGACCTCGCTTTAAAAAACCCATGTTGAGATGGGTTTATTAAGTTATGTTTAACAAGAATATCCACAATGTGATCTTTAATTAATCTTTCTAATAATTTGCAAATCACTGATATTAAACTCACTGGTCTATAGTTCTCTGACTTGTTTCTCGAACCTTTTTTAAACAACGGTATAATGTTTGCTTCTTTCCATTCTAAAGGAACCACTCCCTCTTCTAATGACAAGTTGAAAACTGTTGCAAGCGGTATGCTAATTTGTTCTACAATTTCCAATAGTAGTTTGGGCGGAATCCCATCCACTCCAGGTGATTTATTATCCTTCATAGCCCTGATTTTCTTAGCTATCATTTCCGGGGTTGCAATTAATTGTCCTAAATAGTCTGAATCTGCCCCCTTGAACTTAGCCTCTGCTACTGGCAGTGAAGTAATATCTTCCCTGGTAAACACTGAACTAAAGTACTCATTCAGGTCTTCTGCCATTAAAAATCCCTCTGATATTATATTTCCAGCACTATCTTCTAGAGGACCGACATTATCTTGAACTTTCTGTTTGCTTCGAACATACGCATAAAAACTCTTGCTGTCATGTTTTATATTACTAGCTAATTGTTGTTCATAGCTTCTCTTTGAATTTCTAATTTCAGCTGTAGCTTGGTTAAGTGCTTCTTCATAACTGTTGTAGTCTTCATCATTTCCAGTACATCTATATGACTTCCACATCATTTGTTTCTACTGAATTTTTCTAATGGCTTCTTTCGATAAGTGTTTCTTTTTGGACTGTTTCCTTGTTTTTTGAAGGGTACAAATTTATCTTTATAATTTCACTCTTTAATATATTCCAGTATTCTGTTGCTGTCTTATTTGTTGTGTGTTATTCCAGTCTATCTTTGCTAAATATTTCCTCATGTTCTTATACCTTCATTCGTAGAAATTTCTCCTATACTGCTTTTTACTATTCCTTTCTGATTTTAATTTGATTGTAAAATGTATCTGGTTGTGATCACTACTCCTAGTGGCTCACATATCTTGACATTGTCAACACATTCATTCTGTGGGGACAAAACTATGTCTAACACATTCTCACCCCTGGTTGGTTCTAGCACATGTTGAGAAAGGAATGTATCTTGAAGTAAAACTAAAAACTTGTGGTCCTCACTCCCCACACTCTGTAAAGATTTCCATTGCATATGCCTGTGGTTAAAATCCCCCATAATAATACAGTCCCGTTTGCTTACTTCCCTTATAGCGTTTTGTATTTTTTCATTCTCTTCTATGCTTATGTTTGGACTTCGATAAACTAACCCAACTGTTAACGTTGAGTTTCCTGTAACTATGTTACACCAAACAGCTTCTTCGCAATCTGCTTCTCTGTCTAATTTTATTTCATAAGCCTGGATAGATTCTTTAATATATAAAATAACTCCACCTCCCTTTCTTCCTATTCTATGTTTCCTAAACATTACATATCCTGTCAGTCCCAATTCGGCATCTGATATATCGGTGGTGGTCCAGGATTCGGTTATACCTATTATGTGAGGGTCAATATCTTCTACCATAATGTTTAGTTCATTTCTTTTGTTTACTATACTCCTTGCATTGAAACAAATACATTTATATCCAGCTTCAGAAGAGTTTTCCAGACTGTTCTTAGCTTATTTATTTGTGCTGTCTTTACCTATGCCTCCAGTTTCAGGCTTTTCTGTGAGTCACCCCTGCGAATGTAGTTTAAATAGATGCAACCTGTCCCACATCGCAGCAGCTTCTCTGAGAAAACTGCTGCCCCCTTTCCACTAAGATGGAGGCCATCTCTCATGTACATATCTTCCCTCCCAACAAAGTATCCCCATAAATCTGTGAATCCCACCCCCTCTTCTTCACACATCTGCTCAACTAGTGCGTTGATCGCCATCCTCTTGCAGTTACTATACGTTGCCCCCCTTCCTCCCATTACTGGCAAAATTCCTGACAGAATTATCTGTCCAACTCTTGTCTTCTTTAGCTTCCTCACTAACTGTCTATACTTCTGTAGTATCCCAGTTGTTCCATCCCTGTCAGCATTATTTGTTCCTACATGTACCAGTATAGACCCCTCCCTTGCCATGTCCCAGTATCTTCTCTACCCTGTCAGTCACATGTTCAATCATAGCCCCTGGTAAACAAACAACGACGTCCTTCCCCTCGCTCAGTGTCTTGTCCGTCTTTTTCATAATGGAGTCGCCCATAAACACCCTCTCTTTCCTCATTGCCCCCTCAACCACTGCCTTCGAATAGCTCCTTTTTCGGTTTGCATCTGTCTGGTTGTTGTCTTTTCCCTCTGTCGTCTTCTTTCCTGTCACATTCTCTTCCGATGCATTCTTTCCTGTCGCTTTTTCTCTTGTCACCTTTCCTCCTGTCAGCATCCCTTTTATCGACTTCTCTTCTATCACATTTGCTCTCACTTCTTTTCGTCCCTTCATCTTTCCTCCCATCTCATTTTCTTCTCTCCTCTCCCGTCCCGTCTTCCCCCTCTCCTTCTCTATGGTCACTTTCTCCCCTGTCACCTTCACGCTTGTCATGTTTTCTGTCGTCGATTTTCCAATTTCTTCCCCTCCAATCACCTTCCCTCCTCTCAATCTGCTTTCCTCAGTTTTCTTGCCACTGCTATTCTCCTTCCGTGTTGCAGTATTTTCACCTCTCTCCCTGTCGTCTCTCTCCATTCGACCTGTCTCCTTTCTAATTCCCATCTCCATTTTATTTGGAGATCGAATAGTTTCTGTTGATCACACCGTATCTATAAAGATCGATACTTAATATTGCAAAGGGAAAACTCTAGGATTTGTCCCTGTTGCATTATCCGAGAGGGATTCGGTCAAAATCCGCTGTCCTTAGTACTGCTGCCATGGTTGAACATTTAAAGTTTGCCCCGTTTTAAAATGTGTTTCTGCCCATGTGTCGATGGACAACTATCAACGTCTGCCAGATACAGCGAGAGCCCAATATGTTCACGCGTACACATGATTGTGTTCACGGCATTATCATTATAGTGGCGTCACTACGTTTGTAGAGAAACATCGAAGGACCCGATGAACCGATCAGCGGAAAATTCGAAGACTGCACGTTTCTCTATGAGGTTTGTGACAGTAACACTTGAACAAAACAGCAAAACGTCCTCGTTTCTCAGGTCGAAAGTAACAATATGTTAGTAACATTAGTTGCACATGAACGACAGTCGCCTAGCAGTTTAACTATTGTCAAGTTTAAGCTGTTATACTTACTATACGTGAACATAATTTTGTCAGGTTTAAGCTGTCATGCCTACTTCACATGAAATGCATACATATGTTAGGTTTAAGTTGTCTTACTTCGCGTTAACGTCATACATCTGTCACGTTTGTTCTGTCATACGTTTGTGAGTGTGATATCAACATGACTTTTTCGCAAGCCTCATTCTTCTCTTAAAGCGAATCTTGTCCGTTTTGTTATCCGGAATTATCCTCTCAAGCCATTGGTGATAATCATTAACAGGAAGTGCGCTGAATCCGTCTAAATTCGTCTCACTTGCGATATTGATTGCAGAAACCAGAAATTGACATTAGCGACGTTTGCCAACAACTTTGTTTACAATTTGAACGTTTTATATATTTGTGGGAACAACATTCCAGTTGCGAACAACGATTCGGCGTAATAAAACTTAATTTGGCGAGCTGTATGACTTAATGATATTTAATTTAATATTAAGAACACTATATTAAAAAGGACGACCAGACAAGGTCAGATTAACGAGACTACCTGCTGTATGTAAACGTTACTGTTGTACCATCAAAGCTGTACTTGTTGGGAGAAAGTTCCTGAAAAGTGACATTCCCAAACACCATGTGACTCTGCATGATATTTTAATGTCTTCACATGAACATCATTCTTTTACAGATCGTAGCCAACAAAGAGAACGGTGTAGATGGTGACAAATGGGACTACTTCGCTCGCGACTGTCACCAACTCGGCATCACCAACAATTTCGACCACACTCGCTTCCTGAAATTTGCGCGAGTCATTGAAGTCGATGGAAGAAGACACATCTGCTTCAGAGACAAGGTGGTTGACTCACGTTTATGTCGATGCAACGTAGCTGTAATGTTGTACAGTATAATGACACGTCATCCTTGGAACTTCTTCAACTTTATAACATCATCGCTAAGGGTCTATCTTAATATACGCTACTTTCTACAGCTCGTTGTCTCGACAAGGGCCTAATAGCAGAGTCTCTAGTTGTGAAACGTTAATGAATACCTGCGTAGGAATCACACTATTGGCATGGGTTCCAGATATTATTCTTGCGTGAAAAAGTTGATAGTTGTGTCCAGTGCTATTTGTTATATGGGCTCCAAACAGAAACATAAATAACCTGAGTGAAATGGTTGCTTTCAGGAGGAGCGCAGTATCTACAACATGTTCTACACGCGCACTGTGCTACACCAACGCTCCTACCAACACGTTGTCTGCCAGGCCGTCGAAATCATGTAAGCAAAGTCTGGTTACTATGCCAAATTTGGTCAACCAAATTGTCCTTCGCTAAACGCTACTGTAACCTCATATTTCCTCATTTTCATTTTTATTAGTAGCCCGTGCATAACATTAAAACGCCCAGTTAATACATAGAAGATGTCGTACTAATTTGCGAAATTTGTTGTCGCGTTATAATATTATGTTCTGGCATGACGTAAGCAGAATTGTATTTAATGTGCACGTCCTTGTGTCTCAGGCTGACCGACGCGCTGCTGGAGGTCAACAACCAACTAATGATCTGTGGCAAAGACGAGTGAGTGCGTTAAACCCCTCGTCAGAGAACGACGTAGTCTCTGCATCGTCGCAAGGACTCGGCACCTTAATGGGTTGAAGCCGCTTATGGACATTTTAACAATGTATTTCGAAATATAATTAATTCACCAGAACGTTATTACAATAATGAACCGTTGTGTTCGGATATCAAAAAACAAACACGCAGTAAAGTTGACATTCGGAAGTTCATCAAGAGCAACCAAATCTATATATTAGTACGCTAACAACGGGGAAAGTATTTAATCCCAGGTGCCAAGATCCACTATTTCTTCCCAGGTTTTTGTTGTATTCATTCGCGTCCTTGGACGATTGGCTTATGATCTACCAATTGCTTATGTATTAGATACCCAAAAGGTAGTTACTACCAGTTATTTATTTACGTGTACCAGGTATGGTGGTCCACCTGTTGGAGAAAGGTGGAAACACTGAATGAATTGAGTGGTCAACTACATGTTTGCCACTGCTAATGTAATTTCTTACCATGATTCCTCTTGTGACGTCGGTGCTCTGTTCGTGTTCGCCTCAGCCGTCCGCTGAAGATGTCGGAGTGCGTTGATGATATGGAGGCGTTCAGCCAGCTCACGGACCACGTGTACCACCAGATCCTGCACGGTAAGCCCAGGGACGCTCTGCGTGATGCCGCCGAGATCCTGCGAAGACTGGAGCGACGTGATCTCTACCGCTGTATTTGTAGCACGAAGCCGCGGAGCTGCTCCGAATCGTTTACAGTTGTCGACATGTGTCTCTTCCTACACAGAGCATATTATTTCCCAGAACCCCCCTCCTTCCTTTTGAATAAGTCGATAATTAACCAGGTTGAGAGTCATACGTAGGTATATTAGTGGCATGACACGGTATATGCAAAGGACATATAATAGCAACCATCATGATGATGTTTAAATATTTATTTACAACCACTCTGGTTATGCAATTCACTTGCGACTATCATTTTAATAATTACTATGCAAGTCTTGACACCCTCCCTCTTTCGTACGCTTTGTATGAATATGTAAACGTCGACAGTTATGAACAAGTTTACCGAGAGTCCAACATTTATGGCATCTGAATGTATCCGTACTGAAATATTCGTCAATTTTGCTTTTGTATATGGCAAGACAAACGTCTAAAAATAACAGGAGTGATGGTGGCATGAACAGCAGGTTATATTGTTTTCATGGGAATATCGTGTGTAGCATTTGATTTTATGTAGAACAAACTTTCAGACGTCTAGAATGTATTGGCGTGCACCGCGAGAATTTTAGCAGTTCTTATATGAGTAACTGATTTGTTTTGCTTCCGCAGGTTCGGGTAGAAGAGATCAGTGACCGTGTCGTGGAGCTGTCTCGCGGAACGGTGTCGCCAGAAGACTTTCAGATTTTGGTAACCATCAATGTTACAGCGCCCTCAGTCCGTCCGTGATTAAAGTAGATATACGTAGTAAAATCCAATCATTCTTAAGGCTGAACACATAATTTACGATTGAAACTTAAAATACCACATAGGTACGTCCGATTATTTACGTGGAAAGATAGAAGCTGGCGGCCATGTTGTTCTCCTCTTGATTCCCTGTCGCCAGTGGTGAGGCTGGCCTTGATTCCGTTCCTCAATTTCAGTTTTCTTTTTCTTCTTCTTTTTTCTCACTTATCCCTCCACCAACTGTCTCCATTCTCCTCTATCTTTTGCTCTCGTTTTCCATTCCTCTCCCAATCCTTCCAAGTCCCTCTTTACACAGTCCTCCCATTGCAGTCTAGGTCTTCCTCGCGTCTTTTCCCCTCCACTCTCTTGGCATCTGCTTTCTTTGCCAGCCGTTCTCATCTGTTTCTCTTCACATGCTCAGCCCATTTCAGTCAACGTCTCACCAGCTTCTTCTTAAGGCATTCTTTTATTCCAACATCCTCCCTAAATTCCTCCATTCTCCACTTATCAGGTCTTCCTTCCTATCCAAACTAACTTTCAATCCATGTCTGCTGAACATATCCTTCCACTCTATCAGTTGTTCTTGGAGATCTGCTTCCCCGACCGCTACCACTGCCAGATCGTCTGCATACGGTAGCTTCCAGAGGATATTTCTCGTCCCAGTCTTTCTGCTTATCGCATCACTGCGATAAATAACAGTGGAATCAGGGCGCTCCCCTGTCTCAGGCCAACATATACTTCAAACTCTCCTGACATTCCCGGTCCACACAACATCCTGCTCTTTGTTTCTTCATATGTCCCTTCTACCATCCTGACCTCAGCCTCTGGAACCCCAATCCACCTCAGTGTCGCCAACACCATCTCTCTTGGTACTGTATCATATGCTTTCTTTAGGTCTATGAATCCTACCGCCACATCTTCCCGTCGCGCCAATTTCTTTTCCACTAGCTGCCTCAGGGCAAACACCCCGTCAGTTGTTCCTCTTCCTGTTCTAAACCTCTGCTGCTCTTCACCGAATTCCCCTTCCAATGCTGCTCTTATTCTGCCATCCAGGATTCTCTCCAGCATCTTCATATGGCTGAGCAAAGTGATGCCTCTATATTTTCTAGGGTCATGCATGTCTCACTTTCTTTTCCATGCTGAGACAGTCAGCCCCGTTCGCCACTCTTCTGGCACCTCCCCTCTCTCATGCAGGTGTTCAGCAATCTTTTTGTCCACAATATTCCAACTTGTTCAACCACCACCAACATATCCACTCGCACTTCATCAATACGTGCCGCCCGACCTTTTTTCACTGCTCTCTCTACCTCAGCATCCACAATCTCCCCCACCTTTACGTCTCCCTCAACTGCACTTGGTAGATATAGTTCTCTGTTTTCCCTTTGGTTTAGCATAGCCTTGAAATACTCCTCCCAGACCTGTAGCACCTCTTTCCTGTCTGTAACTAGCTTTCCGTTCTTGTCCTTGATCACTGTTCCAGCTTTCACATCCTTGCTGTCCTCATCCCTCTCACAGGCCATCTTATAGATCATCTTCTTTTCTATCCTCATCAAGCTTTCTATACAGCTCCTCTTCCATCTCTCTCTTTGCCTTATCCACAGCTCTCCTAGCTGCCTTCTGTTTCTCTCCATACAGTTGCTGTATTGCTATATCAGGTTGTCCGCCATTCCCTTTGATCACTTCTATTTCCTTCCATACCTCTCTCTTTTCTCCAATTGCTTTGGCTACTTCTTCAGTCCAACATGTCTGGTTTTTGCTCTTCGAGGAAGCTCCTCCCTTACCAGATGTTCAGCCTCGCAGCTGCTCCAATGAAAGCATCTTTAAAGAATGTCCATTCTTCTTACTACCAGCAGATCAAACTCTGTCTGACGATGGCCACTCCTGTAGGATATTTTATGGCTTTGTCTCTTTTACAAGCACGACCCGGTCACGATCACCAACTCTACTAGCTCCCGGCCCTCTCGGTTTCTCGTATCCCGTCCGAATCGCCGACGGCGAGACGACCCACCCGGGCTTCGCTGATATCTTACGGGCAAAGTGGCTCGTTGGCTACTCCGGACGCGGTAAATAAATTGAGACTCGGTACCTGTGACATTCATTGATTGGGACATTGTAGCCAGAGCAGCGCTGCCCTGGATGACCTACAGTACGGTTTGGTATTGAATGTTGCCTTCTCCTGG
Organism: Paraescarpia echinospica; assembly: GCA_020002185.1. Classification (NCBI taxonomy): domain Eukaryota; kingdom Metazoa; phylum Annelida; class Polychaeta; order Sabellida; family Siboglinidae; genus Paraescarpia; species Paraescarpia echinospica. Next base: position 15,495 of record JAHLWY010006449.1, on the reverse strand, counting down.
GACTGCTGTCTGCCAAGTCCATCGAGCCCCACCTGCCGGGGTTTACATTTGAGGTTTCCTTGCCCTTAGATCATTTGACTAATGAGCATTGCTATTTACCCATAGTTGGGGGGGGGGGTGGAATATTGAGTGTCGGGACATGTCCACACGCTGGTGGGCCCAGCACACCCACCTCTGGGGCTCCAACCTCAGCACATTTGCCTGGGGCCGCAAGCTGCCCAGTATCCGTAGTGTACCACAAGTAGGTCGTGCTAGAGTCTTGTCTATGGAGAGACTATGTACCAGCAGGGGAGGATTACACACTCGGCTCCATTTTCACTCCAAGGAGCTATCTGGCGGCTGTAGCTGAAAGCGAGAATATGAAACACAAACTACACACTACGCTACAACACTTGGTGCATTACACATACCTGTGTGTTGGCTGGCGGCCATGTACAAATATGAAAATGATTGCCGTGTTCATGTGAAAGCTCGTGTGTAAAATGTTGTGGACAAAAACAGATATAATTTTTTTTGATGAACTAGCAACATTTAAACCAGTTATCAAAGGACATTACATGAATTATGATATAGTCTGTATATTGTTTACAATGGGCAAGCACATGTGGTATATATAGTACCTCTTTGGCTCACTGATCTGTGTTTCTAGGTAGTAAAATTCGACTATGGCATGCGCGAGAAGAATCCGGTTGAATCAGTGTTGTTCTATAAGAAGAACGAACCTGAAAGAGCCGTGTCAAGAGTGACAAAAGAAACGGTGAGTATGAGCATTAACTCTGTGTTACTTCCACCGAATAATATACAGGTGCCGTTATTTAGAGAGACACACATATCTACGTGTTAATGTTGTTGTTGCTTAAGTTTAGGAGAAACTGAAGTGTTAGTCTATCAATGTGCAGAAATTATATGAACAATAGTTTCGGCAACTTTCTGGTCACTCTGCCACTCCTTCACTCCATCCGTCTGTCTGTCTATCTATGTCTGTCTGTGTCTTATCTATCTCGCTCTCTGATCATCAGTGAACGATATTTTAATGTTTGTACCAGATTTCGCTGATGCTGCCGTCCACCTTCTGTGAGTTTATCCTGCGGTTCTTCTGGAAGAAGTCTGGCTCAGACCTGGACGACGGGCGCCGGGCATTTGAAGCATGGTTACAAGAAGACGGAGGGTGGCAGAATAGTTTATGCTGATGACAGAGATCGTAGCAAAATCCAGCACGATGCCAATGATTCATTCGCTTTGCAGATGCCGAATTCCACGTGGTACTGCCGGGTTGGAATCACCGCCTGGGCAGCATCGACACACTGCACATGTTCCGATGATGGTGATGCCTTGTAGACGAGAAGACCTGAAGTAGAGGTCTATGGGACGATTTGAGCCTCACATGAACTTGTGGCGCCCCCTGGAGTCTGAATTTGTAAAATATGAACCTCCCCATTGGAGTAGGAGTAGTAATAGTAGTAATAGTAGTAGTGGTAGTAGTAGTAGTAGTAGTACTAGTAGTAGTAGTAGTAGTAGTAGTAGTAGTAGTAGTAGTAGTAGTAGTAGTAGTAGTAGTAGTAGTAGTAGTTGTTGTTGTAGTGCTCCTTCAAATGCATGGAAGACATTTCGAAGCATCGAATTAATATCGTAAAATATGTGACTAAGACGTGTTGCTTCACACCATACATGCTTGCGTCATATCTCAACCAAGCTGGGTAACACCACCTGTAGTGTCCGGCCGACAGCGTGTCCCTCACATGGGTATCAATTAAGAACGTATAGAGGAAGGCCACATGCAGCCCGCCTCGTTGTGTTGATGTCAAATTGGTAATTAACGCACGCACGCACGCACACACGCACGCACGCACGCACGCACGCACATAAACACATTCCCTCCCTCACCTCCTTTCCTCCCCCCATTCTCCCTCCGTCACTCATTCCCTCCCCTTCCACATCGCTGCCTTCGCTGCCTTCCCCCCTTCCTCCTTGTCTCTCCCAAATCTTTGATATGCTTACGCAACATAATCGTGACATGGCGAATATTTCTCTTAAGCTGTGCAGACGCTATAAACGCTTTGTATGTGTGATATAAGCGTTTCTTGTGCAGGAGGCCCTATACATGTCGTAGGCAAGCTTCGACTTGGTCGAATGCACACACAGGCCTGCCTGCCCGGGTGGCATGATAACGGGTACCTCCTAGTAAACAATTAAAGCAGTCCGCGCAGTATGGATTATTTCTTGTGATAACGTATAATATATTCATGTCGAGACAGATATCATTATGTCTGGGCCGCAATTCAACGCTATTTGGCAAAAATGGACAGGTTCCAACTAATGAACACTGTTTGCCGCGCAATTATTTATAGTTGCTACGTTGTCCGGACATGTTTTACTGTTAATTAGTTATTCGTATCTTAGTAGTCATTCGGTGTACATCGGTTGACGCGAGTGGTTGTTTCGGTGGTCTGCGGATAACGAAACTACAGCACGCCTACACTGAATTCGTACGTATTCCTACTTTGAATTGTCATGGCGCGTAACAAAATTATAAAACATTGTGCAGTTCTCATGTGTGACCACGACTATATATACCTTAAATAATCAGTCGTTTTTCTAACAATCTTGCTATTCGGTAGAGGTAGTTGTCTTATTAAATTGATTCGCTATCCCCAAAAAACTGCCTAAAGGAAAATATATAAGGCACCCACATCAATTAATTTTGTTTGACATTGCTGTGTAATTCGATAGGCTAATCAAATCCACACGATTTCGAAATGATTACAAATAAATCTGCGCATTTAAGCCTGCTGTATTAGCCTGTAAGGCAAGCGTCCATATCCCCATATATTTACAATAGTCAAGAAACTATACCTGTAGTATCACAATAGGTAATACTATTTCCAATAGTCACTATTAATGATTAATGTCGAAACCACAACTATACGTCGCACAAAAACAAAGCTATTGAGAAATATAGATACCGGGTATTTGGATGTAAGCTGACATTTCACTATGAGCATAATCTGAGGATATTGCGTATTGCATTAATGGATTCATTAATGGTGAACGTCAGTGGGACGATTTTACAACTACAACTGTATCCCACTGACGTTCACCAACAACATAGAACCTTTTAACATTTGTGTACGTTCTTGTTGTGTAATTGCAAACAATGAATACATTGTTATTGAAAAATCGTTCATGCCGCCTCAGGGGATTCCGACAAGTGCTAATATCATTGTCACATCGGGACTACGTTTTGGTATCTCTCATTCAGTTTTTAGCCAACGACATAAACTTGTTAACGGACGTGTTTTTTTTCTAAATATAGCGGATAGCCATAGTAAATAAGGTTCAACTCCTCTGTCCGATTGTCACAAGATGATCACCGATGATGCATGCAGGACTCTGGTGCACGCGCTCGTGACGTCACGCCTAGACTACGCACATTCATTACTCTACGGCCTTCCGCATACGACGCCGCCGCGTTTGTGCAAAGCGTACAAAACAGCGCAGCCCGGCTCATATGCCATACGAGAAAGCACGACCACGTCATTCATATTCTGCAACTTCTGCATTGGTTGCCTATTCGTGTGCGCCCGACATACAAAGTGCTTGTGTTTGTGTACTCTGCGATGCATGATCAGGCACCGAGTTATCTCGCGGAGTTACTGAACCGACGTCAACCGAATCGGCTGTAGAGATCTGCGTCTTAGACACGTCTGCAGTTCAAAACACTACTAAAACACACCTTTTTAGAGTAGCGTTTATAAAATATGATTACATGGACTTGATCAAATGCACGTATTCATATTTTAATTAATAATTATTGTCATTGTTATTTTAATTATTTATTATACTGTATTTAATTAACTTATTTATTTTATTTTCATACATAATAATATACGTTTTTGTTGTTTAGACAGGCGGGTATATTAGTAATGGAAGGACTACTTTAATGATTATTTCATGGCATACGTGTTATAATTTTTTTCTTAATTTTAATACGATTTTAAATAGTTACGAGTACATGAATGTAAAGCGCCTGAGAGCAATCTGATTGATCAGGCGCAATAGAAATAATTTTTGTTATTATTGATATTATTAAGGTATCGCTTTCTGATACCGAATAATGGATATGCTTTTGGGAGGCCCTACAGTCGCCATAAAAGACATGCCATTTATAGTTTATGATACTATATAACATACTTTTTAGCAACAGTTTATAAAGTGCTGACTATTGGTAAAATCCATGCCAAATATATTCACGCACAGTCTGGTGGGCATTTCAGAAGTACTTATTTAAATGCTAATAGAGTTTATTGCTTCTTTACTGCTGTGTGCAAGAGTTTGATGCAACAATTGTATGTCTTTCTATGCTTTTTGTAGATGCTGGTCGAAGCGAAGCGCTGAGGAATGGCAACAGAAAGCAAGGTAACAGAAAGCAAGTTAGATTTACGCTTTACTCATCTCACCAAATTATACATTTGCCTCATCTCGCCAAATCTTCAAGATGACTTGTATTAAACTAACAAGAACGGCAGGCAAAGCCGTAGACGTTGACTTCAACTAACCGATGATACCATCTATATTACTAAGTTGCTTTAATAGTGGGACACGCATGGGCAGACTCGTAGACTCAGGTGCGACACATCCACCACTGAGGCAGGATAGTTCCGCTAGAAGTCTAGGGTGCAGTAGGCGGTCTAGGGGTGTATTTTAAGGTCAACCGGGGGTGATGTGATGTCAAAAATAGCGAAATCGTGACAATTTGAAATGACGTCATAAGATAGTGAAATTCTTAAGAATTGTTTAACCCATTTCTAAGAAACTTCGATATAGCCTAACGTGAGGTATGGGGCTTCTACGTAACTTCATATATGGGCCAGTTGGTTTGGACTGTGGACATTTGAAATGTTTTACGTAACTTCAGGTAGGTGGGAAACTGGGATAGGCCACGACATGCACCTGATTACGCGTCTCACGTGGTTTCAAATCGCTTACGTGTTCACGTATACCTGTATAATGGTGCGTTACGACATTGTTACCCTGTGATCGAACTAGTTTTTATTTAGTGCAATCAATCGATAAAGTATTTATTAGGCGCACATTGCCAATTGGACCTAAGGAAGCAAGTGGCCGCGGGGAACTTTCTGGAAGGTTAGGAGTTGAGAACCAAGGAATTGTGTCAAGTAGTTATCAGACGAAAGGTTACATTTTTCTGACGTACCTGGTACAAGAATACTCGACTACCTAAAAACACAATATAGTGCACTCGATGGGAAGGAACAAACTCCAATGAAAGTTATAGTAGGATGCTATATCGGTCTATAGCATTTCTATTTTGATCGACTTTCGCCAATTTAAGATAGCTTCTATTACACATCGTACCATTGTTTCTTTCTATTCCCAGGAACCTCAGATCATCTGTCTCATTACAACGGCATTGGCAAACGAGCATTTTTGGTAGATGCACCCACAATCTGGAATCAATTCGCTATTAATTTAAAACCACCTGAAACTGTAGCCACCTTTCGTAAAAAAAACTCAAACCTTATTTGTTTGATCGCATTACCACCATGAATCTTCAGCTGTCCCTAGCGCTAATGACGTCCCTGTCAACGATTTTGCCTACTAATTCTTGTATGTTACGCCTCTAAGCTCAGAGTCCTGGGGATATAGGCGCTATAGAAATGTATTATTATTATTATTTATTATCAAACATAATTATTATGCATCACGCTACTACTGTATATATATATAAATATATATACATGTATATATATATATATATTTATATATATATACATATTAAATATATATATATATATTAAATATATATATATATCCACACCCACGCACACCCACACGCACCCACGCTCACACGCTCACACACACACACACACACACAAACAAACACACACACAAACACACACGCACACACACGCACACACACGCACACACGCACACACACGCACACACGCACACACGCACACGTCAAACCAAATCCGATAGGCTTTGTCGGTAACTTCGACTGCTATAGGCTAATTTATGTTATCACAATTGTTATATATAAAGCAGGATACGGCGGCATTCCTCCAACAAAAACCATGACAATATAATGTACAACCTATTTGTTTGCCTAACTGTACGACATTGCTGTCCAAACATACACTACGTCGTCACTAACCGGTATTTCGTGTCGCCAGGTGTTCAACGACTGCGTGCACGGCCACATCGAGATCGATCCGCTTTGCGTCGCTATCATCGACACGCCCCAGTTCCAGCGACTGCGGCACCTCAAGCAAATGGGCGGCGGCTACTATGTCTTCCCCGGGGCGTCCCACAACCGCTTCGAGCACAGCATCGGGTGTGTGATTATTCTATAGATACAGTCTGTTTAAATTCCACTTAAAATAACCTCAAGAACATTTTTGTGCAACAAAAATTAGATGTAGAGGAACAACGAGAAAATCGTCTTTGCTAAAATTGGGAACATTTCTATTAACATTGCAATATCTAAGGGGTGTTTCAAAACACCACTGGATTTTTATGTCTTTAAAATAAAAATTAAATTGTTTTATTTGGCCATCATCACACATTTTGCAAACTAATTCAGACCCTGAGCAGTCATGTTGTGCCCACGCCGCACATTGTTCAGATTTTATTCTTTCTTCCTCGTCTTTACTGTCAGAAAACCGTTCGTGCAACGCTTTGTTGTTGTCTCGCTTGTTTTTGAAGCTTCGACATCGCAATGACATGGCGAACGATTTCTTCCTCCCTGTGTTGTTCCATTCATGCAGGGTTGTGGCGCTTTCTTTGTATGATTTTTCTTAGATTTTGTTCTCAATCGAAGTCGAAGTCGAGTAAGGGCTGAGCGTGATGATGCATATCTTCAAATTGTTTTTCAAGTTATGATTTTTTTATTGATCTTCTTTCGGAGACAATCGCCATGAGTGAGTAATATCATGCAAATTAACAATATATATACACATATATATATATATATTATTCTACCTGATTCTGCAACAATAATTTGATATATCTACACACTCGTATTGACGCGATGCAAATACATATTATAATGAATATATTTTGTTCTTAAGTATATTTCTTATTACTATTACTATAATAAACATAGATAAGCGAGCGAAAAATGTAGAATTCAAAACACGTCCCAAAATGCTTAATTCAACGGTTGCTAGGCCCCTTATGGCTAGGTAGATCCCAACGATCTTTATATAATGTGAAAGCTTACGCTTGCTGCTATTCTGACATGCAGTTGTTATATTGATAACCTTTCCTAAAATAACTTATAAATAGACCTACAACCGTGCCGTTTCCGGTCTCTTAGACACTGGCGAACGATGTTTGGTTCGTTGACAAAGTTTATCCATCTACCGATTGAGGCGCCGCTTTCTGATTTTAAGCTCGAAACACTTTGAAGCTCCAAACACTTTTAAACGGCGACGGAATTGACATTCTCGACGTCTGAGTGACGTCACAATCACGCGTATCAACTACACAACGCAAAGAATTTGACCCTTAGTATCCGTTTGTTGGCATACGTTATTGCGACGTGACGCCAACATCGAGAATTTCGGTTTTGCAGCCGTTTAAAAATGGGTGGTGCTTATAATATGAAATCAATAACTAGTGAAATGCGCATGATCCCAGCAGCACCGCAATCGGAAGATTAATGTACTTAGTATTTGATGCCAACATCGTTCGGAACCGTACAGAATACAGAAAACGACATGATTGTAGGTAAATCATGCGCTTGCTCAATTGTAGTTAGATGTTATGTGTACGTTTATCGACAGAGTATGCCACCTGGCGGGACAACTGATCGAGAGGTTGAAGTTCATACAGCCCGAACTGACTATCACAGAAAGCCATGTCAAGTGCGTGAAGATAGGCGGGCTCTGTTACGACCTGGGTACGTGCGATAAATAATATGTTATATATACGTTATATTAAAAATAGATAAGCGAGCGAAAAATGAACAACTCAGAACACGTCCAAAACATGAAATTCTTCGGTCGCTAGCACCCTCACGGCTCGTTCTGTCCCGACGATCTTGGTATCATTTAAAATGATGCATTTTTGTTTGTCTAGCATCATCATCATCGTTTTCGGTGTTCTGTACGGTTCGGCGGGTACTCAGTACACTAATGTTCCGATTGCGGCGCTGTTTTCCTCATTTGCATAGGTTCAGACATGCGCACTTCACCATTTCTTGATTTCATGTTATAAGCTCCACCCTTTTTTAAACCGCGGCGAAATTGATGTGCTTTGATCGCAACGAAACCGATATATCTATACGGCGGCGTGACGTCACAATAACGTACGCCACCCAACGGGTCTAAATTCGTTGCGTTGATTGGTTGATATACGTGATTGTGACGTCACGCCTACTTCGCGTATGTCATTTTAGCAGCCGTTTGAAAGTGGGTGGAGCTTATACCATGAAATCAGATAGTGGTGCCTCAATCGGTACATTGGTGAACTGTGTCGACGAAACAACATCGTTCGCTGTGTCTAAGACACCGGAACGGGCCCGGTTGTAGGCCCGTTTTTAGTTAATTTTAGGAATGATTACCAGGAAACCATGTATATGATTGAATAGCATAAAGCTTAAACTTTCAAACGACATAAATATTGTTGGGATCCGACGAACAGTAATGGTACTAGCAGTCTATCAAAAGGCGTTTTTGGAACGTGTTTGACAGTTGTTCATTTTTTGCTCGCTTATCTATTTTTGGTTATATACAAGAGCCATATATATATATATAAGTCTATATACCGCATTACCTGTACATTCACTGCCAAAAATCACCGCATTGCCTGTACATTTATATTACCTGTACATATACGTGTACAGGCAATATTTTAACCTTCCACACACATTTCTGTGGTGCAGATACTGACTTTTTGTTAGTCACATACATTAAGTGCGTGTTATTTTGGGGAATTCTGCAGTTTATTGTGTGTTGTAGCATACAATTTTATATTTACACGAACTGGAAATTTGTGAGCGTATACTTTTTGTGTCGAACATTGCCTGTACATATACGTTTATCATATATGGTGTTATGCTAGCTTTAATCGAGTGTATATTTGAGATTAGATCGCATGGTTTGCAAACTACTACTATCAATGAAACGTTGCGCGAATAAAACAGAGAATATTACGTATTTTGTGTTTTGGTTAAAAATTACCGCGTCCAGAGTGTCGTTTGTGTATATTTCATACGCGAATTGTGCGCATGCGTCAGAATCTAGGTCACGCGTGAGGAAAATGGCGGAAGCGTCTTGCTGTCAAAGCTCTCACTTCAAATATTGATTTAGCTTTATCGTGGATGATTCTCTGTAGAATTTGACCAAACTACTATAGACAGATAGCAAAAATGGTAGCGCGACAGAATATGCACCCGAGCGAAGAAGTAGAGTTGAGAAAGTTGCGGATTTTATCAAAGAAGTGGCGCGTGCCGAGAAAACCACCCACACCACAGACACAGACGTCACAGTGGCACAGGTACAGCTTGTAATTTACATACTAGACTCGAGTGTCAAGTTCGTGCATAGCGAAATTCCGTAACAGTGCGGTATTGTGGCAGTTTTACGAAATTTTCCGATGCACGAACTAGCGGCACTAGTATACGTTGTTTAAAATACAACACTCGCGACACTGACATTCGGCATATATATTGTGTTTAACTTTATGAAAGGATGTGTGAAATGTTGACGCTGCAGAGGCATCTTTTTGGAAGCATTTTCGCTGTACCTTGTACGGAGTATGGTGTTGGATATTGTATGAATTGAAATATTTCACTTGTTCTGAATATCATGTAAATTAGAACAATTTAAATAAGTAATCCCTGTTAGGAATAATAGCTGCTTTGACTTTGTTCAAAATGTAGTTATAGTACTATTGAGTATTGTCTATTAAATTAACTTTAAGATATATTAATCCTGCATCGTCATCAAACTTTTTTATCAAGTCTAATTCAAGGTGATAAAATCAATTAAAACATTGTGTTATTTGTAATTAACTGAACTGTGTGATGTCTCCAAGTCCAAAACAATGGTGTGTCTGGTAAATTTATTTTTTGGACTTCTGAATGTTCAAAGCATTAAGTTGGATTCTGGAAAACAAACGGCAATGCTTAGTTAGTACATTAACTGTACATGTAGATTGCTTCCTCTATTTATGCCTCTCTCGTGTTTTAGGTAAGGCCGATGATTGTAACATCCCTCCGAGCAAAAGGCAAAGAAGGTATCTAGTGAGTAGCGTTACTGTGCTATCTGAACTTATTGAGACCTGCTTATAGTATGGAATATTTTTTAAATGTACATTTTATTTTTTTTATTTTTATGTTAATATCAGTGTTCAAGATTACTGCTGGTCAAACTAATAAATAGCATATAAAAGGAAGGTGGCTCCTTTGATAGCGACTACGTGTTAGCTTAAAAGCTGATGTGTCAAATATTGGTCACTATTCATGCTATATTTAAAGTGTTTGATTATTGTAAAAAATACAATTTATGCTTCTTTGAGTAGATAAATTTTTATTTCTGAAAAATTAAATGGCTAACTTACATAGCCTCAATAAACATTTACCCAGACAGGTTGGCTGTTGTCATCTTACCCACATGAGGGATCATCTTCATAATTATTTTAATGTTCTCTAATTTTAGAGCAATTCAGAGTTCAAATTTTACAGAAAGCCAGTAAGCCGGGTAAGATAACAACAACCAACCTGTCTGGGTAACTGTTTATTGAGGCCATGTAAGTTAACCGTTTAATTTATCAATTTTTTTGAAATAATGGACTGCATTTCAGTGATTATGTATATATATATGCTACTTCATAAAATCTAACATAGACATTTATTGGGAAACGTTAAACTTAGGTCGAAGATGAAGGTCCGGTCGCTTGTGCAAGCTGACATGATTTATTCCTGTTGTATTTGTAGTGTTTAATTTATCACTTTAATTAATAGTAATATTGGTTTTTATTTATGTAATTTATCATGAAAATGTTCCATGTTAAATTTTGAATCACATATTTTAACATGATTATCCATAGCTGAGTTTGCCAAAACAATTTTTTTTTCGCAACATCTGCAGAGCTCTCCCTTCACCATTCACTAGACTTCACCGCTCATCAACATTAAGACCAAAATTGACGGACAAACTATAGCTATACTAGTTCAAAGGCCACAGTCCACAACAACTAACTGTCATTGTGAGTTTAGCAGTTGGGTTTTGGTGACTCTTGTGAGGGCCTAACCTTCTCTGTATAAGTTGTGTTGTCTCACTCAAGGCATGCTCATCTGAATCAGTGAATGACTGTCAGTTGTCACTGTTACTGGCAGTGATGACTGTTGTCTGTAGTCAAAGCATAGACTGTAGTCTACTCTAGTAGAGGGTTGTTGGGCAGATTCGTATCCATAAGCCATAGGTAAAGCCGTAGCGTGGGGCCGTGGGCGTAGAGGGCAAAGATAAAGACGGCGTGAAAACAAAAAATCTCAGCTAGGCCTACTCTTTATTTTACCCCTCATAGACATACAAACATAATCCTAATAATATCATCCATGCTCATGCCCTGATCCATGACTGACCAGGCATGACTAATGTTCATGCCATGGACATGCCCCATCCCCTTATGGCTATGTGGCTCATATCCGTAGGCAGCTATCTGTATACATTGTGCTGTATTTTTTTTTAATTTGCCCTTTCCTCTAAAGTTGGCAAAGAAATTGCCATGACAGGTCTATGGCTATATCATACAGAAGTTACCTTTCTTGTGAAACCTAGGCCTGTGTCCTATTTGTATGGCTATTGGACATGCCTGCATGATTTATACTAACTATAGTCTTATACACGACACCATGTGATACAGACAGTAGATATATTATGTTTAGAGAATAGTCATAACTTTGGGCACAGGACTATTGGCATAAGAAATCTCTAGCCTGTCTTAGGCTGCTTTTTCTTATGTTCCAACATTATTCTTAAAGTAAGTTAGCTTGCAATATAATTAATATCAGCTGCAGGAATGTATAACTAGTATGAATGTGTTTATATATTGGTAGATAAGCTCCTGTAGCATAACTAATATACTTTTTTCTGAAGTATCATTGAGTTATAGAATTATTATTTGTGTACACACATGAAAAAACAAATGTGTTGAGATACAGGGGGTCATTATACTAATGTAGGAACGACCCTACATATGAATCTGTACATTATATGAAACTTGACTTAAAAGCAAACTGTATCTTTTTCAATTCTCAATAAATTTTGCAATTGATAATCTTGTTTTATTGCAGCTGAAGGAAAGTCCTGCTAAAAGAAAACAAAATGCTCTGGTAAATTACAATTTACTCTACAGATTCAGTGCCCATGGCCGGTATCTGGACAAATGATATATTAACTGTACATTAATACAGACAATGGCAAGACAAATTTATTATGTTTTGTAAATAGTTCCCACCTCAAAATATCTACTTATATGAATTAAAGAAAATTATGTTCACTAATTTTATTTTGTTGCAGGATTTGTGCAATAATTTAACAAGATTTTAACAAGATTGAACAAGATTGCCATCCAGAGAATTAACTCTAGATGGCAGGTGGACAAGGAAGCCCTTTGGCTTATCGAGAGTCCAACCCTTTTATCTACATATATCCAGCCCTTCTGAGGTATGTGTCGATTTTATTTTTAAACATATTCACACTACTAGCACTCACACAATCATCAGATAATCTGTTCCATTCATTCACAGTCCTTTGTGAAAATGAGAACTTTCTCACGTCTAATCTACACTGCTCCTTTACTAATGTAACTTCATGTGCTCTAGTCTTTCTATCTTTCTTAACTGAAAAAAACATTTCTATCAATATTTTCATAACCATTCAATATTTTAAACACTTCTATCTGATCTCCTCTCAATCTCCTGGTCTCTAGTGTTCTTAAACCACATTCTTTTAGGCTTTTTCATAACTAAGATCCCTCAGTTTTGGTATCATTTTAGTCGTTCTCCTCTACTCTTTCTAGCATATCTATGTCCTTGCGGTATGGCCTCCATGCTTGTATACAATATTCTAAATGAGGCCTACAGGGTGCACAATACTTTTAGCCAGCTGGTAGTCCATCGGACTGGCTGACTCACAAACAACTAGTCCTGAATTTTTTTTACTAGTCCTTAAATGTACCTGGTAATTATATAGATATATATACATATATTATAATACACACACACATATATGCTCTATCACGTTGGCCTATCGTTTGACTAAAATGAGTTAATGCTTTTATTCGAGAAGATGACAAATCGATTCTCTCTTCAAGTAAAATTTATAGAAAGAAGTATCATTGACATACATATACAATTAATGGGTACATTGTTGCTTGTTAACATCGTTCATCCACAATTAAATGTCCATCAATTTGTTAGCAATGCTTGTCCATGATTAAATGTGCATCAACTAGTTAGAAATGTTTGTCCACAATTAAAAGTCCATCAACTTGTTAGCAATGCTTGTCCATAATTAAAATTAATGTGCATAAATTGTTTAGCAATGTTTGTCCACAATTAAATGTCCATCAACTTGTTAGCAATGCTTGTCCATGATTAAAATTAACGTGCATAAACTTGTTAGCAATGTTTGTCAACAATTAAATGTCCATCAACTTGTTAACAATGCTTGTCCATGATTAAATGTGCATCAACTAGTTAGCAATGTTTGTCTATAATTAAATGTCCATCAACTTGTAGCAATAGTCCTCCACAATTAAATGTTCATCCGCTTGTTAGCAATGATAGTGTTTAATTAAGAAAATAAGAAAATACGAACAGTGCAAATGTCTGAAGACACGCTTTCTACTTTGATGTTCGTCTTTAATTAAATGTCCATCCACGGGTTATGTAGAATGTTATTTGTGATTGAATGTTTATTCTTCATTAACGAATCATGTCCAGGTCATTGCCGAGCCAACAATCGAGGGTTCTTTGTGGTGTTGAGCCACTTCTTGACGGCTGGGGTTGGGTCAAATTCCTTCAGGGTTTGTGACATAGCACTGATGCGCATCAAGGTGGAAAGTGTTTCACCTGACATTTGCATTCTGCGAATGTTCTTGATTGCATTCATAGCACTGAAGCCACATTCACATGCTGCTGTTGATGGCGACATGGTGAACATCAGTCGCACCAACAACATTATGTTTGCCAACCCCTCTGGTGTGTCAGTCAGGCTAGTGTACGTTTCAATTGGGCAGCGCCTTCGCTTTCTTGATAACAACATCTTCAGTTCTGGCCACTGTCCAATGATGTCATCTGCGTCTCTTCCAAGAATGCCCTCGAAATGCTGACAGAGAGCAACGATATCAGCATTACCAAAGCTAGCGAAATCCTCTTCACTTGTGGTGGGATGATCTCAACGAAGGCAACAACCTTGTCAACAAAGTTGCACAGGCCAGCCGTTTGGAGTTCAGTAGGTGAGGTCTCCTCCGAGGCAGTGTACTCTGCAAACACCTTGCCGTTCAACTGTCGAAGTGCCTTTAATTTCAGGCATCCAGCTCCCAGCTTCACAACAATGTCCGTGATAAGCAGGTCATCCTTCTGGAAGGCACAGCTGATAACCGCAAGGACATTCAGCACATCAATTATGAAGTGCAAGGCCTGTTTGAAATTTGAACTCCTCAGTTTCCTGAGGTACCCCCTGCACTTTGCAGCTTCTTCTCCTTTGCCAGTCGCAGCATCTTCCATGTGAAGACAGACTGCTGCCAAGTTCTGTCTGAGTGCTGAGTAGGCGCATTGTCTGCTCGCCATCCAGCGAATGCCCTTCGGCGCACTGAAGTAGGCAACATCTTCCTCAATAATGTCGCCGATTTGCTTGAGGTCCCGGCGTCTTTTTGAGGAACGATAGTAGAACCTGTACACAAAATCAACGCACTCTTCTACAAGAGCTACAACATTGCTTGACACCTTGATAGCATCAAGCATGGCCAACTCCAGCTTGTGTGCCACACACCAGATGTTAACAACATTGTGTGGAATGGCGTCAGTAATCTTCCTGGCCACTCCACAGTTTTTGCCGATTGACAGATGCCCCATCCATGTTTGTGCACACACATTTCCCCAGTGTCACACCAATGTTGTCCAGGCCCTTCTTTATGGCATCGAATACACCAGTGGCATCTGCTGACTTCACAGGGACAATGTCTGCAAGTTCGGTCTTCAGAATACCATCTTCATTTACGTATCTCACGTAAACATTTTCTTGTTCTGTGATGCTCTGGTCAGTGCTTCCATCAGCCATCACAGATACCCACTTTGCCTTTCCCACCTCCTCTCTGACTCTGTCTCTCTCTGTCTCACTGATATTGTCTATGAATACCTTGTCATTTTCATAGCAGCCACCCATGCACACACCATTCTTCTCTTGCAGCTCACATAAAGGCTGATAATGACGGAATGGCAATTTATATCTAGCAACATGGTAG
>JAHLWY010006448.1:0-46333 GCA_020002185.1 Paraescarpia echinospica | reverse complement strand
TAAGTTCACAAAGATTTCGGATCACTCAAAACCTAAAGCCCCAACACCAGGTACTGGTGGTGGTTTGAACCAATACAAAAATTACACTTACGAGAACACCCCTTTATATATCATCAATGAGATTTATTGTATATAAAATTTACATGATGCATCATTTCGTGTGACACCAACCTCGCAATTGCTGCAGTAGTGCACCGCCTCATTCTCTGCGTGTCCGTAGAAATTCACCTCCTTGCCTAGAGAGTGGGCGTAGTCGATGACGACGCGACTATGTCGGAGAGAGTGACACAGACATGTCTTGATGAGGTCGCAGAGTCTCGCGTCGGTGTCGTGAACATTGCGTGCGAGGTTCCACGACAGTTGCACCATGGGATTTAGCGACTTGCACAGCTGTAGCTTGCTGTATTCGTAGCGCTCGGCTGACAGCATGTACTGCTTGAAGGTCAACGGTCCCACGTTCCACGCGATGTTGTTGCACCAGCCCTGTTGACACACGCACAAACCGACACTGTCATGTCACGTGTCAATGGAAGGCAGAAAGATTCGTCTCTCTACATGTTTGAAGTTCCACGGCAAAGTGGGTATTAAATTGCAACATTTTTTATAGATATTATTGGCAGAATGAGTCATCTTTCTACACAGTGTGTCACCAGCCATGACAAAGTGGGTATTAAGTTGAACAATTGTAAAATATAGTATTACACCTTTTTCTGGATTCAACAGATTATAAGCATTAAAATCACACCTCATTTGTTGAAATATCAGTATTTTTTTTTCATCGGTAAAACTAAGCAAAGATTAAAATATTTTTTTTTAAATTGGGATGCGTAGAAAAACCAATGCTCATACCATCATTTAGTATTGCATTACTTTAGCATTATTTGTCAACGAAAATATCCCAGACATTTAAAGAAGAAATTATAAGGGAGACGTGTCTGCCCAAATCAAAACGTTGATGTGATTTAGACAGCTATTTTTGGCTCTCATGCGTGGCGTAGTAACCAGTTTGCTGCGGCACGTTAATCATCAACATATTTAAACTCAGATAATGAGAACCTATTTGACCTGACATGACAAAGTGGGTATTAAATTGCAAAATTTTTAAATAGTGTTTTGTAGGGGAATGACTGACAACATAATCTGTACAACGTAGAAAAGAAAGTAACTCTAAATAACTACCTGTGTGTTTTCTCGAAGTACACAGCCAATTGCTAAATAAGAGGCCTGGAAGCTAGGCAACCTAGAAACAGGGGAGTGGACGTTGTTGGCGCCTCGGTGGGGATGCACTTACAAAGCTCCAAAGTTAGAGAAACAATATAATTATTACATAAACTGGCTGTGGTCACTTACAATGGCTTGAACCCAGTGGACGGTGCCGTCGTTGACCCACACAAGGTCACCGGGCTTCTGGATGAACCGGTAGACGGGAACGTCATTCTCAAACAGGTCCTCCAGATTAGGCCACCAGGACCCGGTCAAATAGATGATGCCATTCCTACAAACATAAGGACCCGGTCAAATAGTTGATGCCATTGCTACAAACACAACCAGGACCCGGTCAAATAGTTGATACCATTCTCACAAACACAACCATGACACGGTCAAATAGTTGATGGCATTCCTACAAACACAACCAGGACCCAGTCAAATAGTTGATACCATTCTCACAAACACAACCAAGACACGGTCAAATAGTTGATGGCATTCCTACAAACACACAGAGGACCCGGGCAAATAGTTCATGCCATTCCTACAAACACAACCAGGACCCGGTCAAATAGTTCTTGCCATTCCTACAAACACACACAGGACCTGGTCAAATAGTTCATGCCGTTCCTACAAACACAACCAGGACCCGGTCAAATAGTTGATGCCATTCCTACAAGCACACACAGGACCCGGTCAAATAGTTGATGACATTCCTACAAACATGAGGACCAGATCAAATAGTTGATGCCATTGCTACAAACACAACCAGGACCCGGTCAAATAGTTGATACCATTCTCACAAACACAACCAAGACATGGTCAAATAATCGATGGCATTCCTACAAACACACACAGGACCCGGTCAAATAGTTCATTCCATTCCTACAAACACAACCAGGACCCGGTCAAATAGTTGATGCCATTCCTACAAACACAACCAGGACCCGGTCAAATAGTTGATGCCATTCCTACAAACACAACCAGGACCCGGTCAAATAGTTGATGACATTTCTACAAACATGAGGACTAGGTCAAATAGTTGATGCCATTGCTACAAACACGAGGACCTGGTCAAATAATTGGTGCCATTCCCACAAACACATCCAGAACCCAGTCAAATAGTTGATGCCATTCTTACAAACACAGCCAGGAAACAGTCAAATAGTTGATGTAATTCCTACAAAAACAATCATGACCCTGTCAAATAGTCAATGTCATTCCTACAAACATGAGGACCATGTGAAATAGTTGATGCCATTGCTACAAACACAACCAGGACCTTGTGAAATAGTTGATGCCATTCCTACAAACACAGCCAGGACCCGGTCAAATAGTTGATGTCATTCCTACAAACATGAGGACTAGGTCAAATAATTGATGCCATTCCTACAAACACACACAGGACCCAGTCAAATAGTTGATGCCATTGCTACAAACACACAGAGGATCCGGTCAAATAGTTCATGCCATTCCTACAAACACAACCATGACCCGGTCAAATAGTTGATGACATTCCTACAAACATGAGGACTAGGTCAAATAGTTGATGCCATTGCTACAAACACGAGGACCTGGTCAAATAATTGGTGCCATTCCCACAAACACTTCCAGAACCCAGTCAAATAGTTGATGCCATTCTTACAAACACAGCCAGGACACAGTCAAGTAGTTGACGCAATTCCTACAAAAACAATCAGGATCCGGTCAAATAGTCAATGTCATTCCTACTAACACAACGAGGACCCTGTCAAATAGTTGATGCCATTCCTACAAACACAGCCAGGACCCGGTCATATAGTTGATGTCATTCCTACAAACACAAGCAGGACCCAGTCATATAGTTGATGTCATTCCTACAAACACACGCAGGACCCAGTCAAATAGTTCATGCCGTTCTTACAAACACAACCAGGACCCAGTCAAATAGTTGATGACATTCCTACAAACATGAGGACCATGTCAAATAGTTGATGCCATTGCTACAAACACAACCAGGACCCGGTCAAATAGTTGATACCATTCTCACAAACACAACCAAGACACGGTCAAATAGTTGATGGCATTCCTACAAACACAACCCGGACCAGGTCAAATAGTTCATGCCGTTCCTACAAACACAACCAGGACCCGGTCAAATAGTTGATGACATTCCTGCAAACATGAGGACCAGGTCAAATAGTTGATGCCATTGCTACAAACACAACCAGGACCCGGTCAAATAGTTGATACCATTCTCACAAACACAACCAAGACACGGTCAAATAATTGATGGCATTCCTACAAACACACACAGGACCCGGTCAAATAGTTCATTCCATTCCTACAAACACAACCAGGACCCGGTCAAATAGTTGATGCCATTCCTACAAAAACAACCAGGACCCGGTCAAATAGTTGATGACATTCCTACAAACATGAGGACTAGGTCAAATAGTTGATGCCATTGCTACAAACACGAGGACCTGGTCAAATAATTGGTGCCATTCCCACAAACACATCCAGAACCCAGTCAAATAGTTGATGCCATTCTTACAAACACAGCCAGGAAACAGTCAAATAGTTGATGTAATTCCTACAAAAACAATCATGACCCTGTCAAATAGTCAATGTCATTCCTACAAACATGAGGACCATGTGAAATAGTTGATGCCATTGCTACAAACACAACCAGGACCTTGTCAAATAGTTGATGCCATTCCTACAAACACAGCCAGGACCCGGTCAAATAGTTGATGTCATTCCTACAAACATGAGGACTAGGTCAAATAGTTGATGCCATTCCTACAAACACACACAGGACCCAGTCAAATAGTTGATGCCATTGCTACAAACACACACAGGACCCGGTCAAATAGTTCATGCCATTCCTACAAACACAACCAGGACCTGGTCAAATAGTTGATGACATTCCTACAAACATGAGGACTAGGTCAAATAGTTGATGCCATTGCTACAAACACGAGGACCTGATCAAATAATTGGTGCCATTCCCACAAACACATCCAGAACCCAGTCAAATAGTTGATGCCATTCTTACAAACACAGCCAGGACACAGTCAAGTAGTTGATGCAATTCCTACAAAAACAATCAGGATCCGGTCAAATAGTCAATGTCATTCCTACTAACACAACGAGGACCCTGTCAAATAGTTGATGCCATTCCTACAAACACAGCCAGGACCCGGTCATATAGTTGATGTCATTCCTACAAACACAAGCAGGACCCAGTCAAATAGTTGACGTCATTGCTACTAACACAAACAAAATGAAAGATTACTTTTGAGTAAACCACATAGATATTAAAAGTCCTATAAAACTATAAACAATGATTTACATACCGGTAGCTTTGATAATATCCTTCGCCAGTTAAACTTAGGGATTTTTGTAACTGAATACAAACCTTAATTAAATGGTCCTGCTGATTCCCTGCAGTATGTTTTCAAATATAAGACATTTATTTTAAAGATATACTGTATGTGAACAGTTTTTTATATTCAACCCCAGTTATTTGTTCACACCGTTGGTGTATGATGCCCCAAACCCCCACTTACTGTTCACACAGTTGGTGTATGACGCCCCAAACCCCCACTTACTGTTCACACAGTTGGTGTATGACACCCCAAACCCCCACTTACTGTTCACACAGTTGGTGTATGATGCCCCAGTAGCTCTCTGGCACCCCGAACCATTCACAGTCTCCTGGCCCAATGTTGATGTTCACTGCGGCGTAATTCAAGTTCTCCTGGTGGCCTATCGAGGAAACATAATAACAAAATCTTGCTGATTTCTCAAATAACAAGGTTTCAAGCACTAAAAAAGGACTGATCAAAGCGCTTTACACTTTACTTCCTGACAGATCTGTTCAATCGAACACCATCTCGACTTCTCTAGGAAGCATCCAGCCACACTGCAATTAAATTAAATATCCACCACTGTCTAGAGCAAGGTACTCATTCATACAGCTGAGAGAACTGGAGCAATGTAGAGTGAACGAACTTGCCCAAGGTTTGACATTGCTGCACAGGAATCGAACCCGGGTTCTCTGTCGAGAGTCTGAAGCTCTAGCCACTGCACCACGGCGCTCCACCAAAGTCCCACAAGCAGTAGTCATTCGTTTCTCTCAAATGTGCATAATATAGATACACACATTTATCAAGGATTATGTATTTCATATTTGGCTTACTCGGTGGTTATTCCCCAGTATTGGAAGGTAAATCATTCAGACTGTATTAATTTATGCAAGTACTCAGTGGACACCTCTCCTTAATGAAAGACTGTCTACACTGGACACACATGAAAATCTGGAACTAATTCATTCACAGCATAAATCTTGGGCAGTCCGTTGCTTTTGCTTTGATTGTTGCATGTTGCACATCTGAGCTGAGGCCTGCGATGATACAGGCGCTATAGAAGTTTGTTATTATTATGATTATTATTATTCTTTCTTCATGTTAAAATAAAGCAGTCCAACAAATTACAAAGGAAAACAAACAATTGCCAAAACAGATCATGCCCCCCTAAACATACCCCTGCACTTGGGAGGAATGGGGCATTCAGTGTGAAGATAATTACAAGGGAACTAACAATAATAAAATAAATGTTGATATTGCCAATATCCCCCTGAAGGAATTTGAGCTGAGAGGCGTGACATACAAGAATCATTGGACAAAATCATTAACAGGGACAAGCAAGTGTCGTCATTAGAGCAAGGGACTGCCGAAGAATAGGGTGGAAATGCGATTTCAAATAAATAAGTCTTTAGTTTTTTTTTTACGAAAGGTTGCTATAGTTTCAGCTGATTTTAAAGTAATATGGGGTTGATTCTAGATTTTGGTGCAGCTACTGAAGAATGTTTGCCAATGTTAGTTTGGTTTTACGAACAAAATGTTGTGAAACAACGAGTGTCCTACCAGGAGTGCGGGACCCAGGCACCTTCATGTAGAGCTGCACCGTGTTCATTTCAAGGATCATGTGGCCAATGTGACTCAGCATGTTACTGGCAGCTACAACCTGTAACGGTTACAGTGGCACATGTTACTGATGGCTACAACATGTAACGGTAACAGTGGCACATGTTACTGGCAACTACAACCTGTAACGGTTACAGTGGCACATGTTACTGGTGGCTACAACCTGTAACGGTTACAGTGGCACATGTTACTGGTGGCTACAACCTGTAACGGTTACAGTGGCACATGTTACTGGTGGCTACAACCTGTAACGGTTACAGTGGCACATGTTACTGGTGGCTACAACCTGTAATGGTTACAGTGGCACATGTTACTGGCGGCTACAACCTGTAACGGTTACAGTGACACATGTTACTAATGGCTACAACCTGTAACGGTTACAGTGACACATGTTACTGGTGGCTACAACCTGTAGCGATTACAGTGACACATGTTACTGGTGACTACACCCTGTAAGGGCTACAGTGGTACATGTTACTGGTGGCTACAACCTGTAACGGTTACAGTGACACATGTTATTGGTGGCTACAACCTGTAACGGTTACAGTGGCACATGTTACTGGTGGCTGCAACCTGTAATGGTTACAGTGACACATGTTAGTGGTGGCTACAACCTGTAATGGTTACAGTGACACATGTTACTGGTGGCTACACCCGGTAACGGCTACAGTGGTACATGTTATTGGTGGCTACAACCTGTAATGGTTACTGTGGCACATGTTGCTGGCTGCTACAACCTGTAACGGTTACAGTGGCACAGGATACTGGATGCTACAACCTGTAACGGTTACACTGGCACAGGATACTGGATGCTACAACCTGTAACAGTTACACTGGCACAGGTTACTGGCTGCTACAACCTGCAACGGTTACAGTGGCACAGGTTGCTGGATGCTACAACCTGTAACGGTTAAAGTGGCACAGGTTACTGGCTGCTACAACCTGTAACGGTTACAGTGGCACATGTTATTGGCGGCTACAACCTGTAACGGTTACAGTGGCACATATTACTGTCTGCTACAACCTATGACTGTTACATTAGCACAGGTTACCGGATGCTACAACCTGTAACCGTTACCGTGGCACAGGTTACTGGATGCTACAACCTGTAATGGTTACAGTGGTACAGGTTACTGGCTGGTACAACCTGTAACGGTTACAGTGGCACATATTACTGTCTGCTACAACCTATGACTGTTACATTAGCACAGGTTACCGGATGCTACAACCTGTAACCGTTACCGTGGCACAGGTTACTGGATGCTACAACCTGTAATGGTTACAGTGGTACAGGTTACTGGTTGGTACAACGTGTAACGGTTACAGTGGCACATATTACTGGCGGCTACAACCTGTGTGGAAGGGAAGGAGGGAGGGATGGTTGGAGTGAGAGGGAGGGAGAGAGAGAGGGAGGGAGAGAGGGAGGGAGACAATGGGAGACATACTCGTGTGAAGGCGGGAAGTTTTCCCAACTCCTGGAGTTGTGCCTTCCATTTCTTCTCATTAGACAAATCAACGTTGGTGCCAAACTTGATCATGCGGAATTTCTTCTTTCTACAACACAAGGCTGCTCTGTATACGCTGCATAATTCACTAGTCCACCCAACTAGTATAACAACTATGGTGATATATTATATATCTGATACTGAACCATTTAAAAAACTAAGGGAACATCCAGTTGATGTCTGCCATTCACTGGGATACTTTCTTGTCACTGCTATCAACAGTTTTTAGACATTTCTTTTCATGAGACATTTTAATTACAATAGTAATATACTAACTTCATACAATTCATTTCTGATGAGATTGATCAGCTTTCTAGAAAAACATATTTAAGAGTATGGTGTCTCCACTCCACCATTCAGAGGTGCATTATAATACTAAAACATGGAATGTACCCATTAAGATCATTGATATATATACATTATATATAAATAATAAATAAGATAAAAACATTTCAGAAAAATTATAATACAAAGATAATTATATGGGAAATAAGGAAACAATGTCACCATGTGTCGTACTGGGAATTTTTCAGACTGGGGTGTCTCCACTTAAATTTAACAATGGATTCTCTGTAATGATGAATATTGTCTTATAATAATAATTCAACAGCATTCTTCTGCACCATAAATATGGCAATTAATAATTCAGAGGTGCATCACAATACTAGAACATGGAATGTACTCAATAAGATTTTTAAAAAACATTAAAACATATATATAATAAATAGATAAGAACATTTATAAAACAAAATGGGCCAAGTGGCCCTGAAGTCCTTTGGACTAATACGTCTATGTGACCCCGGCTGACCAAATGAGTGATAAGTCAGAACAATTTTAACATTGTTTTCTTTCATTCTTGTAAAGGTTGGGTAGGGTGCTTTTACAGTTTCAAAAATTATGACTGCTACAAAAATTGGCGAAGTTATGGCGCATTGAACATGATAGGGGTCAAAAAGTGAAAATGAAGAAAACTGCTGTTGAAGTTTTACATTATATATGCAAATGGATTGCATGGAAATATTACATACAGTGTGTATGTTATGTTGCAATGATACATTGGAAGTACAAATTATGCCAGATTATGTCTTCATTTGTAAAACTAAGAGGACAGATTATTTGAGAACAAAAGGTACACTAAAGAAAATTAACTAGGCTAGACCAATACACACATTTACAGCTGGCCACTCCACTCACAGCCTAGTAAGTGACCAGGGCAAAGTCCACTATCCAGTTACATCAGTAGGGTTGCTCCCATGATAGCTGCATATAACTGTCTTAATGGGAGCCTCCCTGACCTTACAATGAATATTATATTGTAGTTTATGTGCTAATGGTGGTAAAAAAAATACTGTCTGTATGTATGTCTGTCTGTTATAAATAGATATCAGTGGGACTGTGTCAAATGTTGTACATTATAATGAAATACATCACAAGATTTCTTTCCCCTACAACTCTGTTTCTGTGTGGAAAAATATTCAATAAGTATTTGGCATATTTGGCATTTGCACACAATAAATACCTTGTATCAGACCTTCACTTCAGTTGGCACGATATCATGGTATGATTGCACATAATTACCTTATCTCTCCATCATGTTAACATTGCTTTGTGAATCTGCCCTTCAACATTCAAAGACATTTTATTGCTAGAAAATGTATACAAATAAAGTAAAATTACAAAGAATTCACATCTATAGGCTAATAGTACAATTCATTCTGACATTAGTTAACCTCCTAATTATGTTGGCAACATAAGTTTCAAATCAAGTATCAACCAGCCGAGATATATAACTTTAATCGGTTACATTTCTATTAATAAAACTAATAAAGCTGACAAAATAATTTGTTTAAGAAAAAACTGTCTCCAACACTAGCCCCAAAACATAAAGAAACAAAAACACTGTAGCAACTGGACGGCTGCAGCAAAGAGGGGTGTCAGGGCGCCAGGACATACCCCAACAGCGACAGTGGTGAGGTCAAGGGGTCCTTGCCATGGATGTGCAGGTTGCTGACACAACCCTCCAGCATCTTCTTGTGCTGACCAAATGTCATGCCATCCAGGTTAGGCACGCCACCTGAAGCATAACAACCACTGTCAACACTCTGGCAATACTGGCCGAACACGCTACAGATAACCTCTCCATCATGTGACCTGTTGCCTAGCAACACCTCCGTCAAGTCATCAGAAAATATGTAGTGGGTTCGGACATTCCATCAATTTTGTTGAAATTCTGGTCACAAAAGTGTTTCTTTATAACAAAAATATAATGCAGTTTGTAAAGTGACCACTGTATGTGGGAATGTTTGAATTAGGAGATGTCATGCAGCAATAGCAATGTAATTCACGTATATATAACCATTAACAACATTGTTGGCAAAGCAAAACTTGACGTTGGTCACGTACAAAATTAAATTGTGATATAAGCAAAACCGCGATGTAGTGGATACATCAATTATTATACAAACTAAAAAATACTTATCCATCAGAAGGAATAACTTGGTTATTTGTATGGTGATCATTTTCACGGTTAGGTAAGAAGCCAAGTGCTTAGTCTGGTATTTTGTGTGACACATGGCGCTACCTACAGAGACGCAAGAGACGGTTTGAAGAAGGATTTATATGAGACAGTTGATGAAGATTGCATAATTTGGGACAGTTGTATGTAATGCCATGCATGTTTCCTATGATTGTTCCATGCTGCATTTTTAAGTACAATATATTTGTGAGACTTACCAATTTACATGTTGCCGCGTGTGTTCAGCATGCATGATACTCCTCCAGTTTCTCCCTCTGCAAAGCTGAATCCATCGATCTCAAGACTTCCTTTCCTCCCAGTTCTGAAGTGAACACATCATCCATATTGGTCTACTCATACAACAGCTAATATCACAAGTACCTGGGTTTTATTTTTAAACTGAAAAAAATGCTTTAAAATTCACATTGGTTAAAGTAAAATCAGTATGTTTTAATGTTGGGAATCTTGCATCATCATTTTCTAACTGGAGTCTTCAGTTGCCACCATTTGGAACATAACATATACTGAAACCTATTTTTTAATTAAAATAAGTGAATAAATAAGTACAATTACTTTCCCATTGTTAAATCAGTGTTTACGCTTAACAGACTGTTTGTAAACATGCTGGCTTTCACCAGTCAAGAACTGCATGCCATCAGGGTCATTGCAATGAAGGCCAAACAAACGATACTGCTAAAGACTCTACAAACGCTTCGGTTATTAAAGATTTGTTCCATGGCAAAAACACACTGACCCTGCGGAATTAACCACTATCATTCGATTCCGACATTAACTTTATTTGATAGGAACTTTCATAAAGCTGCATTCTCGGGTGCCAACGGTGTTAACTAATATATTTTATGGCAACATTACACATACACCACTGATATCTGCACAACTTCAATTATGCACAGTGATGACGCAACCTCGCATGCAACTTTGGCAGCGGCATCAACAATGACAACAGCAGCAGCAGCGACAACAGCAACGGCGGCAGAAGCAGCGATGGCGGCAGCAGCAGCAGTGATGGCGACAGCAGTAACAACAGCAACAGAGAAACTGCTCAATATTCGTGATGCTCGGACTGGAGCTAATCTGAACAATCTAATCCATGTTAAGCGAGTAAACACACCATCGTGATGGACAAGGGACATCCAACTCACTCTTGTGAATCCGTGTTGTGTGTGGAACAAAACTGCAGACGTCAGTGATTATATCGTTACTAATGAAATTGATATCGTTCTGATAATGGAGACTGGTGATGCGGTCAAACGCGAGGAACTAGCACTCAATGGCTATCATCTCATGAACAATCCAAGACTGTCCGGCAGAACTGGTGGACATATCCGTATACTGTGGAAGAATGGTATTCGCTGTAAAGTGATGTTCCTTTTAATTTGCTAACTATGAATTATTGTGCTAAAAGACGAAAGTTGATGTGCATGTGATATACCGACCACCGTATTCGTAAAACCATTGTGTCACTACTGCTACTTTCTTTGAGGAATTTCAGAACTACCTGTCGCATGCATTTCAGACCGCTCACTCACTCTTGTAGTAGGTCATTTTAATATTCATATGGATATTGACATCGATGCTGATGCAATAAGAATGCGTGATGTACTGAGTATGTATGACTTAACACAAAATGTTAGTGTTGCAACTCATAGATCTGGTCATACTCTGGATTTAATTATCACTTGGCGTAATCGTGAACTTCTTAGTTACCCGGTGGCTGATTACATGGTCTCGGATCACATGTTTGTGCGTTATCGAGTAAACATGCCCAGACCTCCTTTAGAGACATGTACTATATCGTATAGGAAACTGACACAAATTGATAACAACGCTTTCAGCACTGACTTCAAGGGTATAGCTAATGCACTATTGAGCATCACGGATATCAATCATCTAGCTGGTGAATACAATACAGCATTAAGACAGTTGTTGGATAGGCACGCACCCACCAAATCCAAAACTAGGGTAGTGAGGTCACTTGTGCCATGGTTTGATGATGAACTCAAAGCACTATAGTCGCAAAGACGTAAAGCTGAATTGATCTGGAGACAGGATAAAAATCATGACACTCTGTTGTCATTCCATCGTGCTAGGTAAACATAAGTCAACGCACTGAACAACTAACGAACTGACCATTTCTCTCACTTTATCTCAGAAGCTAAGGGTGATTCAAATAAACTATTTACCCTCATCAACACCCTGTGTAATAAGAAGCAGAGTACCCAACTACCTCAGCAAGATTCTGTGGAAAAACTTATCAACGAGTTTGGCAACTTTTTTAATGATAAAATAGATGCTATTCGAACGGACATCACCCAATATACCATTCAGAGAAGGTGTGTGTGTTAATTTAGATACATTGGCTGTGGTCTGGTCAAGCATGATGTTGGTTTCTCAGATTCTGCCAGAGCAGTAGGGATTCCCATTACACAATATAGTTACAGCCCACATGGAGGCATTAAGTTTGACACTGGGAAAATGGCAGGCAGAGTGCCTACACTAGACCAATACACAGATTTACAGCTGGCTACTCCATTCAGAGCCACCCCAGTGATCAGGGCAAAGTCCACTATCCAGTTACATCAGTAGGGTGGCTTCCATGATAGCTGCATATAATTGTCTTAATGGGAGCCTCCCTGACCTTACAATGAATATTATATTGTAGTTTATGTGCTTATGATGGTCAAACAAATACTGTCTGTCTATTATAAATAGAGATCAGTGGGGCTGCAGGAGGGATCAGTGGGGCTGCAGGAGGGATCAGTGGGGCTGCAGGAGGGATCAGTGGGGCTGCAGGAGGGAGCAGCAGAGAAACAGCAGGACAATTTTGCATTTTGGAGGGCCCTGGGGTGCTCTTAGAATGATTCAATGAAATACAGATTTCTTGTGTATAGTGGCAGTACCCTAAGATACATTTCAACGATACCTTCAACAAATGGTCATAATTAATCATAATAGAGCTGAGTGAACTGTAGCAATGTAGAGTGAAAGAACTTGCTCAATGGTCGATGCGACAGCAAAGGACTCGAAACAGGGTTCTCTCGATTGAGATTTCATTTAAATAGGTCTGCCAGAGAGAAAGTTTAAAGTGCTTTGAGCAGTCCTAAGGACTGGATACTGCGCTATATAAGAACTTACCTTTACATTTTACTGATGGTCTCCCTCTTCTCCTTCTACCACTCTCTTCTCAATTCTCAACTAAACATTGTGAAGTGACATAAAACGCAGAGTGACTTACCTATTTCACACCTGTCATCAGCCCTTCCAACTGAACAGATACACCTGTAGCTGGTTGTAGAATTTACCCTTCTCTCCACATGCACCTGAAGCATACATAGGGTGAGTAACCAACTGCACCACTGTCATTTATAAAGACAATCATTTATTTCTGTTAAGTTCATTTGCTATGTATTTCAGATTATCTGAACAATGATTGAAACGTGTAATATTTTCTTTACAGATGTGTATTTACATTCTGTATCCTATCTAAATGTTTTGACCAATGTTGTATTTTATGCACCTCTTTTGTATAAAGAAATAAATATTAATATTATTGGAACAGTGAGGATATATATAAGAAAGTATTCAATGGAACACATTATCTGCTGGTTGTGTGAACAGGTTTCCATATAAAATTGAGAAATATCTCAGAAGGGTAAGTTACACATAAAAATTAAAATGTTGGATACTCGGTAAGTTATACGTTTCCTAGTTCAGTTGCCATATGATGTTTTTGTTCTATCGTGTTAAACTTTGTAGATACTCACTGTTGCAAGTATTGTCTGTCATCCATCAGGACAAAATCACAGTTGCACTTGGAGCAGAGCATGGCGCCTTCACTCCCACTGCACTTGAGACAGTTGGCTGGACACGAGGCACACTGACCACCATTGCGCCTGTAGTAGGGACAACACACCATCACTCCACTGCCAACATCTGAGCACGTTACGCAGTGGGACGGACATGCTGCAAGACACAAGTCATGACGTCATGACCAGGTAAAATACTACTGCAAATAGACTTCATTTGTTTATATAACATGGCTGTATCTCTAGTGAACAGTGGGACAACCGTGCTTTCAGAGATAACACTCTGTTGAATTCACATATTATTTATTAATATCTTTATTTATGTGTTTGCTTTTATTTATTTATTACATTGGGTCACGACACAGTCTAAACTTTGTGATATTTGTTAATGTTTTTCTATTTATATGCATGCGTGTGTGTGTGTGTGCATGTATGCATGCCTGTGTGTAGCATTAATATGAGAATGCATTTGTAGTGTCTTAACTACAATTATACTTACACAAATAAGCTTTTATATAGTTGATTGATACAGCTTCATGGAAGATGTCTGCGAGGCAGTGTCGTGTCTAAGATGACAATATTCTCTTGTTAAGCATCTATCGCTTGTCTGCTGTTTATATTTGGTTCAAGATTCCACTGTGAAAAGTGCTTTGTTAACTATAACCATAACACAATGGCTTGAAATACTGACTACTTTGACAAAGTGAATTGACTGGGCAAAAGCACACATTTCTAACAATTGCAGTGCATGCTGCAAGAATGTGGTAGACATGTCAAAAGTTGCCCTTCCTCAATAAAACAACAGCTGGTGTGACTAACCCTGGCATTTCTTGCCCACCTTGAGGCCATATCTTGAATCACATCTGTCAGCATCGCATTCTGCAGCTCCATCAGCATTCACTGTACAACTCTGGCAGTGGTCAGGGGGAGCTGGATAAAAGATGACACATTTACTCAGAGAAATAACAGCAGTTCCATTATTAAGACACATTTACAGATTGCACATTTTAAATATGGAGGATCTTTAAGGCAAACCAGGCAGCATATAATTTCTCATGGACTAGTATGTATGCAGTCCTATAGAGAATAACAATAAATAATTAACATTTTTAATCATGAAATTAAAGAAATAAATATTATTATTATTATTACTTAGGCTGCGATGCATCCAGGCAGTGATCACTCTCAGTGCCAACACCTAAAGGTCAGCATACCAATAGTGGTCTGAACAAGGTTGACTAGTTGAACAAGGCCTCGTAAGACATTCTTGCAACCACAACATATACTGTACACAGACAAGTAAGTTAATAGAACACTGCTGTGTGGTGCACAACTAGACTCTAGAATACAGACCAGGGAAACAATTCTCTCTGACAAGTTCGCAGTGAGTGCTAGAGAAGCCCTTGTTACAGATGCACTGGTAGCCAAACTCAGTCGCCGCAGTTCAACAGCTACCGTTGCTCCCACAGAGGTTACTGACGCACACAGGGCAGTTGGACACACCCACCATGTCCATGGCATCACCCCCAAGGTCCACAGCAGACCTGGGGCCGAGTACATTTTATGAGTACAAGTACGAGTACTTTGGTGATGGATGAGTATGAGTACGAGTACATTGCTAAAAGCTGAGTATGAGTACAAGTACGAGTACATTTTCACGAGTACGAGTAAAAGTATGAGTACGTTTTTTTAAATACATTTTTTATGAGGAAAACTAAGAAAAACCTCTATTTCATCAACAATGAAATTCACTTCATTGGCATTCATTTCAGTGGCATCGTATGATCTTATCATCTATTTGCCATTGCACCGAATGAACATGAGTTGTTCACAGGTTGATTCTTTCAGGCTGCACCGTTCAGGGCAGAATACTTTCTCGGCTATGCTAAATACCCTTTCAACTGGGGTTGATGAGGCCGGAATGCTGAGATGGTGAGGGACCAACTGAGTCACAGTTCAAAAACTCAGAACTGGAGTGGGTCACTGTGACGATCTGTACATGACTGACTGGGGTATTCGTTCACCTCTACAATCAGCAATCTGCTGATATTATAAGTTTACAGTTTATATTTTCTTATCGTAGACTACTAATTGTCGAGAGGGTTAGCACATGTCCATATAACAGGCTCAGCATCCCCTTTGGACTTTTAGCCAGGCTGCTGGCATGGGATTATACTAGTGTAGGAGGCAGTCTGACTTGAGCCACCTTACTTCTACAGAGGAAGACTGGCATTTCTTGTTCTTAGCAGTTAGCACTGTCAGCCACTGTAAGGTGGCATGGTCTCCAGACTACATCAAAGGCATTTCCTGTCTGGGGTAAGACCACATTAAGGATTCGTCCGCCATTACCCTCCGAGAGAGTTCCCAATAGAAATGGCATTATGCAGATTGTGTGAATTTCTGAGAGTACTTGTATAGTGTTGATTGAGTAGAAATTACGTTTTTCTGCAGCGTGGTACCAGAGCTGTCAAATTATGACAGTTGTCAAATTGTGCTTTTCTGCGTATAGACACAGGTGTCATTTGGCTATATGATGTCATTAGGGCTGTCTGGTTCTAGCAGAAATGAAGGGGTGTCAGGTTTGAAAGTGGTTTATGGAAAATTGAGGTACGAGAATTTTACGAATTTTGCACAGCATGTGTATGAATAGAGGGTAAATATGGTGTAGAAATTTAAAGAAAACTGTTGGGTAAAATTTACAGGAAACGAAGGAAACGTTATAATGGCCGCCTATGGTGAAATCTAATGTGGTCTCACCCCGTCTAACTGGTGGGTTAACTGCTAATTGGCTCTTTATGGACATCCTGGTGGCTCAATTAAACAAACAGTTTATGGCTAGGGATCATCTCAGAACATTGATGTAGACATGATGTCAAACAAAATTACATTCATCTGGCCTTAGCTCCCCTCCCAGCCCCCGAGACAAGAGTTTGTAAACAATGACATGATCATATGATGATATCAATACATCAACAATATTGGTCTGAAAGCATAAAATATCAGTGTCCAATGCTGAACCTGTTTCTGACCCTCCTCCACAAATGAAAGTAATTTTGTCTGATATCAGACATCAACGTTCTGAGATGAACCCTTAGGTCAATAACAAGTTCTTTGAAACATAAATTTGTTAAGTATAATTCCAAGTACATGTACATTCCAGTCAAAATGATCAAAAAATATTAATCCTGTTATAAAATATTTATCAAATGATTTAGACCAGAAGTCATGGAGACTTGGACTACCACCGTTGGTTCGGGCGGATGTGTAGACACAATATATCTTGACTTTGCGAAAGCCTTCGATACAGTGCCACACAAAAAACTAGCAAAAAAACTAACTGCGTATGGCATCCAAAGAGAGGTGGCAGTGTGGATCGAAAATTTCATAACGGGGCAAAGACAAAGGGTAGTGATAAATGGGAAGCTATCAGAAAATGCAGAGGTCACAAGTGACATACCTCAAGGAAGTGTCCTTGGCCCCATTCTATACACTCTGTTCATCAATGATCTACTAGACGGTATAAACAGTGGACTCAAGATCTTAGCCTTAAGAAGAGGGGGTGGGATTCACAGATTTATTGGGGTACTTCGTTGGGAGAGAAGATATGTACATGACAGATGGCCTCCACCTAAGTGGAAAGGGGGCAGCAGTTTTCTCAGAGAACCTGCTGCGATCTGTTGACAGTGGGACAGGCTGCATCTATTTAAACTAGATTCACAGGGGGACTCACAGAGAAGCCTGAAACTGGAGGCATGGATAAAGACAGCGCAAATAAATCAGCAAAGAACAGTCTGGAAAACTCTTCTGAAGCTGGATATAAATGTGTTTAAATGCAAGGAGTATAGTAAACAAAAGAAATGAACCAAACATTATGGTGGAAGATACTGACCTTCACATAATAGGTATAACCGAATCATGAACCACCACCGATATATCAGATGCCGAATTGGGACTGACAGGATATGTAATGTTTAGGAAAGATAGATTAGGAAGAAATGGAGGTGGAGTTATTTTATATATTAAAGAATCTATCCAGGCTTATGAAATAAAATTAGAAAGAATAGCAGATTGCGAAGAAGCTGTTTGATGTAACATAGTTACAGGAAACTCAACGTTAACAGTTGGGTTAGTTTATCAAAGTCCAAACATAAGCATAGAAGAGAATGACAAAATACAAAACGCTATAAGGGAAGTAAGCAAACGGGACAGTATTATTATGGGGGATTTTAACCACTGGCACATACAATGAAAATCTCTACAGAGTATGGGGAGTGAGGACTACAAGTTTTTAGTTTTAGTTCAAGATACTTTCCTTTCTCAACATGTGCTAGAACCAACCAGGGGTGAGAATGTATTAGACATAGTTTTGTCATCACAAAATTAATTAGTTGACAATGTCAAGGTATATAAGCCACTGGGAAGTAGTGATCACAACCAGATACATTTTACCATCAAAATAAAATCAGAAAGGAATAGTAAAAAGCAGTATAGGAGAAATTTCCACAAAGAAAGATATAAGGACATGAAGAAATATTTAGCAAAGATAGACTGGAATAACACACTAAGTGCTAGAATATCTTAAAGAGTGAAATTAAGTGCATAGTCGATAAATTTATACCCTTCAAAAAACAAGGGAAACGGTCCAAAAAGAAGCACTTATCGAAAGAAGTCATTAGAAAATTTAAGTATAAACAAATTATGTAGAAGTCATATAGATGTACTGGAAATGATGAAGACTACAACGTTTATAAAGAAGCACTTAACCAAGCTACAGCTGAAATTATAAATTCAAAGAGAAGCTATGAAAAAATTTTTTTTTGTAATATAAAACATGACAGCAAGAGTTTTTATGCGTATATTCGAAGCAAACAGAAAGTTCAGGATAAGGTCGGTCCTCTAGAAGATAGTGCTGGAAATTTAATATCAGAGAGATTCTTAATGGCGGAAGACCTGAATGAGTATTTTAGATCAGTGTTTACCAGGGAAGATATTAGTTTACTGCCAGTACCAGAGGCTAAGTTCAAGGGGGCAGATTCAGACTATTTGGGACAGTTAATTGTAACCCCGGAAATGGTAGGTAATAAAATAAGGGCTATGAAGGATAATAAATCACCTGCAGTGGATGGAAATCCGCCCAAACTAGTACTGGAAATTGTAGAACAAGTTAGCGTACCGCTTGCAACAGTTTTCAATTTGTCATTAGAAGAGGGAGTGGTTCCTTTAGAATGGAAAGATGCATTTACAGATCGTCACAGTGACCCACTCCAGTTCTGAGTTTTCCAACTGTGGCTCAGTTGGTCCCTCACCATTTCAGCATTCCGGCTTCATCAACCCCAGTTGAAAGGGTATTTAGCATAGCTGAGAAAGTATTCTGCCCTGAACGGTGCAGCCTGAAAGACTCAACCTGTGAACAACTCATGTTCATTTGGTGCAATGGCAAATAGATGATAAGATCATACAATGCCACTGAAATAAATGCCAATGAAGTGAATTTCATTGTTGATGAGAGGTTTTTTTAGTTTTCCTCATAAAAAAATGGTTGACTGCCATTGCATATTCACTTGTGCTGAGTTAAATAAATTATATTAATTAATAATTTTAAAATACGTATTATTTAATATTTTTATTTACAAAAACTCATACTTTTACTTGTACTCGTGAGAATGTACTCATACTTTTATTCGTGAGAATGTACTCTTACTTGTACACGTACTCAGCTTTTAGCAATGTACTCGTATTTATCCGTCGTCAAACTATTCGTACTCGTACTTGTACTCATGAAAATGTATTCAGCCCATCGCGGGCCAAGTGTAGGCGGAGAATCTGGACACAGCCTAATCAGGGCCCACCACACCGGATCCCCTTGTCACTTACCCTCACAAACATGTTGTGCGACTTTGTTTCACAAATACTAAGTTAACTAGTTACATTTCATGTGTAGTTTCTAAACAGGTTGACGTATATTGTATTACTTACTAGACAGGCATACAGATTTCCAATGTCAATAAACACTATTCCAGATATCCAGTGTTATTTGCGACCAATTCCTCGCATGTCGAATTTACTAAATAAACGGTGGCGCCACCTCACGGTGTTTGTATTATCGCGTCAACGGCAAAGTCACTAAAGTTTGTAAAGATCTTTTAGTCGGGCAACCAAGGAGTATATTTATAAATCGAGTATGA
The DNA here is from genome assembly GCA_020002185.1 of Paraescarpia echinospica. Classification (NCBI taxonomy): domain Eukaryota; kingdom Metazoa; phylum Annelida; class Polychaeta; order Sabellida; family Siboglinidae; genus Paraescarpia; species Paraescarpia echinospica. The sequence goes on along the minus strand of JAHLWY010006448.1, from coordinate 26,122 downwards.
ACATGTTTTTTGACGGATTATTGACAAAAGGCGTGTCCAGAAAAAAAGGGCCATGAGTGATCAGCCCCCATCGTCACCAACTGAGAGCTACACCAACAGCGTGATCGCGTGTGGTTGTGATTTGAGTAGAGTAAAGTAGTTATTTTCGTCTCGCATTTTGTGTGCCTGCTGTAATGTTGAAATTAAAACGTTGAATTGTACTTTTACTCTTACTTCAAGTACTTTTGAAAGTTACTTTTACTTTTTACTCAAGTAGTTTTTTTAATGTACTTTTACTTTTGTTTAAGTAATTTTGAGGTGAGTTATTTGTAATTTTATTCAAGAACAAAATAAAAGTAGTTCAGTCAACACTGCGGATTTAAAGCGTTACCCAACATAGCTGTTACGGTCGGTAAACAACAACAACTAGAATCATCTTCCGTCCGTGATCTTGGGGTTATATATACGATCAACACCTATAAGTAAGACCCAACACTAATTAAATTCCTTATGCTGAACTGGATATTACCACCTCAGAAACATCGGGAGAATCCGTCGATACCTCACCCATATGACGCAGCGAAGACACTCGTTCGTGCACTCATAACATCAAGACTTGATTACTTTAATTCCTTACTGCCTGGCTTGCCCGTGAATCAACTTGCGAAAATGCAGCGTCTGCAGAATGCATGCGCGCGTATAATCACATATCACTCCCGTTCTAAAGAAGCTCCACTGGCGTCCAGTCCATCGTCGAATACAATATAAGATCATGTCACATACCTACCGTTCTGTACACCACCAAGCACCACTATACTTGAGCGAACTGCTGTCCATTTACAGACCAATACGTTCTCTACGATCTGAATCTACAATCTTGGTGACTGTGCTACGAACTCGAACAGTCACATACGGTGATACGGAGATCGGACATTCTCCAAAGCAGCGTCGACTTTGTGGAACAGTGTGCCTGCTACCATCAGAAACTCTAACAGCTGCATCAGCTTTCAGTGGCAGCTAAAAAACCTTCCTATTCTGGCAGGAATATGATTTATGCCTGAACAATGCATGTCTTACGGTTTTAATCAATCTCACCTAATATATTTATTATTATTATTATTAGTCTATTTTATTTTATTCCATGCTCATAATATATCATCTTACTATTTTAATCCCACTTGATCCTTATAACTGTATGACTGTTAGTGTAATAAATAAATATTATTATTAAATTATTTTATTCCATATATACATTTTAGGTATAATACCCGTATATTTAAATAACTTTTTAACTATTTAATTCGATATACGATTCTTAGTTAATCTGTTCTTAAATTACTTAACATACTATTTTATGATTTACATGTTTAGTGGAATTATTAGTGATTTGTAAAGCGCCATAGAGCACTATGTGAGTATGGCGCTATATAAATTTCGTATTTTATTGTTTATTATTATTATGCCAAGGGCCAGGGGAGCAAATCTTCTAAATTTAATGGCGTTAAATTATGGAATGAATTTCCACTAAACATACATACATACATCCAATTCGGTCTTCAAACAAATTTGCCTATGTATCGCTCTTTAACCAATGCTTAACCATGCTGCTTTATAATCGAATTTGACAAGCTGGTGCATCCATAATACATCGAGTCGCGATGATGTTCGATTGAACAGGTCCGCCATGGGTAAAGTGAAAAGCGCTTTGAGCAGTCCTGTGGACTGGATACTGCGCTATATAAGAACTTACCTTTACTTTTTACTTTTATAGAATGCTCTGTTAGTATAGTGTTTTTAATGGTTTGAATAAGGATATGACATTATTCCCAAGCAAAGTACATATGCGCATTCAACACGACTCAATGCATGCATATGCTTACAATACACAAAATTCAACCTGTATAACTCCGAACGTTTTTGCAAGTGAAAATAACAAATCCCACACCAGTGAGGTTTTCACATTGCAATATGTCAAGTTGACGGTAAAATACCGTTACACGGTTCAAGTTGGTGAATGTTGGTTCGTTGAGTGACAGCCGTAATGAACCAAGAAGGTGTTTATTGTGACGCCAAAATATAATAGTGTCAATGTTTCAATCAAGTTTCATACACACACACACGCCGTTGCCGTTGTCGGGTGATGCCGGTACAGAGGCCGAGTCGGCAGGCCCACCACTAACCTGCTAGGCCTACTGCAGTCGAACCTCAAAGTGACGGGCGTCAGGCTGAGGTCGCTCAATGACATCAAGACTCTGAGAAAGCTAACGGAAGACCGCACGGGATGGAGGAAGACCGCACGGGAAGGAGGAAACTTTGCGGGGACTGATTGCGACATTAAGATGTCCCCCAGACTATTTATGTCGCAGGAACAGTACATCATCATCCTCAACACACACGCACGCACATACACACACACGCACGCACACACACACACGTACGCACGTAGTCACGCACACACACACACACAGTCTTCCTTTCTTGGCAAGTTATTATGTACATTTGCCTTTGGTCTGAGCATTGATCGCCAGATGGACCTACTTTCATCTCAATAGCCAGCGCCGCTGCTACACTAGCCCCGTTCACAAATCGTTATACAACTATTCTGAAACTGTGCAAAACTCGACATCAGATCATGAGTTCGTGCTATTAAGGGCGTGTGCATTTTAATACCACAAGCATCCTAGTCTGAGAGGATCGGGCATTCATCCGAATCCACTTTTTAGGTACCACCCCTAACAAAAACAAATTCTCCTTCGAATCTACACTCTTCCTCCAACACATCCAACTACTTGGCAATTAGTGATTACTGTAAGAAATATGCGATCAGTTATTATATGTAGGCCTATGGCATATTGCTTTTTTTAGTTACGTACCCCACTTTTAACAACCCTGTCAGAAAGCGCCCAAACGTTCGATCGAACCCAATCCCGTGTTTCGGCTACACTAACTAAGGTCTAGGCCTATGTATGGCAATGCTTATCATAAAAAGCATATTTTTATTGCATGTAGACGTACACTATTTTTTACGAACCCCCTCCAAAAATGAACCACTTCCTCCTACCAACCCACGCCGACGTTTCTACTAAACCAACTACACGGCTATCAAATACTTTGAATTATTAAAATAAGAAATATGCACATGATTAGTGTTTGTATGCGTAGGTATACATCGGGGGAATTCGGACTAAACCTACACTATTTTTTACGAATCCCTTCCAAGAAACGAACACCTCATGCAAATAAAGAAACTCCTGAGAGTTCGGACAAAACGACACCACGGTCAGAACCTATAAACAAAAAAATGACTCTTTGCACCTAGAGAGTTTGAATTAACGATTACGTTTAGATTTGTTTACAAACGAAAACGACCTCACAAAACCCATGCTCGTGTTCAGTAGCCATGGCTATCAATGACTACCAGCATTCGTATAAGATATAAAGTGAAAAATGCACCAAATTATGAAACAATTGCACGTAATGACAAAACAACAAGACTCGTGATCGACTGATCATAAACGTAACTCATTTATCCGTGACCGTGTCGCAGGAAAGAATCAGCCCAACAATATTATAAAGTTCGATAATATGACATTATAGTCCAGGATGTTACATCCCCCTTTTTTACTAAGTAACGAGAACATTAACTACAACTATGGATTATATATGGCGCATATTATTCTATTTTAATATCGCAACTAATATACTGTGGCACATATATTACTAAGGTAATATGGCAACTCAATTAATTATTCAGTGTTAGGCTATAAGTTGAGCCTGTCGGGTTGTGTGATTGCTCGTCCCGACCTCGTTCGATAGGACAGCTGCGTCGCGTCGTCTGTTCTTCGTGCGCGTTCGTGTTGCTGACGTGATGTCGCCTGCTGCTGCGCCGGCTGAACTTGTGATGTGACGTCACCGCCTTCAGCTGTCGGAGTCTCGTCAGCGAAGTGTACTCGTCGCGGTGACCCCGTCGTTTGTAGTTGACGTCGGTTGCGCTGCAGGATGCGACCGTTCTGCGCCTCGATGAGGTAGGAGCGCGGTTCGTCGCAGGTTGCCGTCACAGTGGCTGGCTGCCACCGGCCTGACACGTGGTCTTGCATGCGCACTTGCTGCCCTGTCGTGAGTGGAGGCAAGTCGTGTGCACGCGTGTCGTGATACGATTTCTGCGTGTCCTGACGCTCCTGTAGTCGTGTGTGTATCTCGTCTCGGTGCGTCAGGACGTTTCTCAGCTGAATCGGGAGGTCGCCTTTCATCTTGCGCGTGTAGAGCAGCTCGCCCGGTGATGGCAAGTGATGGTCTATTGGCGTCGTTCTCAGGCAAAGCATCGCCTTGTGCGGATTGACTCCGCTCTCCCTGGCCTTGAGAAGAGTGCGTTTCACTGACTGAATATTACGCTCGACGAAACCATTCGACTGCGGGAAGTGAGGAGAGCTCGTTACATTCTCAAATCCCCATTCCTCTGCAAACTTCCGGTAGTTGATACAGTCGTAGTGCGGTCCGTTATCGCTCATGACCTTCTCCGGGGCGCCGTGTTCCGAGAGGATGTCCGCCGTGGCCGTCACTACTGCGTGGCTGGTACACGGTGTCGGCATATTGCGTATAAACGGAAACTTTGAGTAGTAGTCGACGATGATCAAGTAGTCGGAGTTGTTGTAGTGAAACAGATCGGTCCCTAGAATCTGCCACGGTCGTGTCGGCAGTACGTGTGGTAGCAGTGTTTCTCTGGGGTTTGTCCGTTGATGTGTCTGGCACACGTCGCATCTCTTGATGACCTCCTCGATGTCCTTGTTTATACCATCCCAGAATACACTGCTTTTGGCTCTCAGTTTGCATTTCTCAACGTCCTGGTGTCCCGCGTGTAATCTCTGCATCACATCGGCCCTCATACTGTCGGGTATCAGTGCGCGATCACCTTTCAGGATCATCCCGTCCTCTACGGACAGCTCGTCGCGATAACACCAGTATGGCCGCAAGTTTCTCGGGATTTCGTCGCGTTTCTGTGGCCACCCTTTGACGATGACGTTCAGCAGATCGCCGCGTACCGTGTCTTTTGATGTTTCGCTCCGTAGTTCGTGGATCTTGTTGTTCGAGAACTGTACCATGCTGACCATGACATCGAGGTCGATTTCGTCTCTGCTTTGAGGGTTTGGTAGTCTCGATAAACCGTCTGCCAAGAGCAACTCCTTTCCCGGCCTGTATTTGATTGTGACATTGTAGTGTTGGATTCTCAAAAGCATTCTTTGCAGTCTAGGAGGAGCTGCTGTCAGGTTCTTTAGCTGGATCATTTCCAAGGGTTTGTGGTCGCTTTCGATCACAAAGTGCTTGCCGTAGACGTATGTTCGGAATCTTTCGGCTCCAAACACAACAGCGAGTAGTTCTCTCTCTATGTTTGCGTATCTTCTCTCAGCGTCTGTCAGACTCTTGGATGCATACGCAATGGGTCGTCCTTCTTGAAGCAGGACAGCTCCCAATCCTCTCCCTGACGCATCAACTTGTATGACTGTGTCCTTGTCACGGTCGAAGTAAGCCAGTGTTGTCTCCGTGCATATTGCTGACTTGACCTTCTCGAAGACTTCCTGATGTGCCTGTGACCATTGGAAGTCGACGTCCTTCTTGAGCAGGTCTCTCAGGTTTGCCGTACTCTGTGACAAGTTGGGTATGAACGGACCCATGTAGGTGACGATGCCTAGGAACTCTTGCAGTTCTGTTGCGTTGGTTGGAGTTGGAATCATGTGAATATCCTCGACCTTCTTCGGGTCAGGATGGACACCTTTGTCGTCGTATACAGTACCAAAAAAGGTGATGTGTGGCGCCTTTATCGTACACTTCTTACTATTGAACACCAGGCCGTGTTCTCGCGATACTCTCATCAAGTTATGTAGGTGGGCGTCGTGTTCCGCCTCGGTGCGTCCGAATACAGCGACGTCGTCCGCGATGCCTACGGTGCCTGGGCAGCTCTCGAGGATCATGTCCATTTTCTGTTGGAAGACATCTTGCGACATGATGAGCCCGAACGGCATCCGAATGAAGCAGTACCTCCCAAACGGACTGTTGAAAGTCGTCAACAGGCTGCTCTCCTCATCCAGTGTTACGGACCAGTAGCCATTTTTGGCATCGAGCTTCGAGAAGTGTTTCGCGCCCGTGAACTTGTGTGTGATCTCCTCCAATGTGGGTGTCTTGTGGTGACATCGCTTTATGGCTCTGTTGAGATCTTTGGGATCCAGACATATCCTCAGCGTACCGTCTTTCTTGCGAGACAATGCCAGACTCGAGACCCAGTCGGTCGGTTCAGTGACTTTCCTGATGACATTCTCTTTCTCCATTGTTGAGCGCTGCCAGAAGTTCCTCCTTCATCTGAATAGGACACTTTGTTGGCGCGTGTATGACCGGTTGCGCATCGGGATCAGTGACGATGTGGTACTTTCCTGGGAAGTTGCCCAACGAGTCGAATCGGTCTGGGTATTTCTGCTTCAACGTTTGCGTCGAGTCGATTGCATCTGTGTCACGTGTGCCGGTTTGTTCGACAGTTAACTTCTCAATCGCACAGTGTAGGGTTACCAGTCTGAGTTGGCAAGAGTTTGGGAGTCCTAGGATCGCTGGACCGTCTGTCTCTGCCACGTAGAACTCAGCATCTATCCAGACGCCTTGGTGGTACCGACATGGTAGCTTGATCGTCCCGTACTGTGGTATGCGCGTCCCGTTGTACGCAGATAGGATGGTGTTGTTTTTTAGCCTGAGCGCTCCGGGGGTCGGGTGTTGTCCCGTCATAGCTTCGGGAAACATCTTCATGAAGATTCTGAGTGGAAGTATGTTTCCTTGTGCCCCGGTGTCTACTTTGACCTGTAGATCGGCTGTCTGGCCGTTGCGTGCACTAGGTAGCTTGACGTCTAGTGTCGCAAATACTTCGTCACGTGTATCCTTGGTGCTGTTAAGTGTCGTCATCGATGCGAAACTGAGGTGTTCGAACTGGTCAGCTGCTTCATCGCGTGGCTCGCGCTCTAAGCCTACTACATGGACTGGCGTGTCGCGCCTGCCGCGTCTGCCACGTAGTCCGCGGGATGGGCCGTCATAGTGACGTTGTGGACGCGTGTCACGTGACTTGGATCGGCCGTGACGTCCTCCTTGGCCCCCTGATGACGGTTTCCTGCATACTGACTCCCAGTGGTTTCTGCCACCGCACTTCCTGCACGTAGAACCGAAGGCGGGGCATTGGTCCCCTTTTTGATGAGACCGTCCACAGTATCCACAGCCGTCGCTGCGTCTAGCAGAATTACTATTAGCTCTGTTCACATAGTGCACGGCGGTGTTATCTTGCACTCCCTGCAACTGAGTCATGTGATTAATCGAAGCCTCAGTTGTTCGGCCTATGTTGACTGCCTTTTCCAGTGTTAGCGTTTCGATAGAATCGCCGACGTCTTGTTCCGTCGTCGCTGCCGCGCTGCGTACGTCGTCGTACGGTCGTAGGTTCGTGCCTCGCGTAGGTTTTCAACGGCTAAGGGGCGTTGTTGAGTCGATTCGTCGATGTCTTCACGGATTTTCTAGTAGATGCGCCGCTTCACTTGAATGGCTTCGTATGTATTCACACGCGCTTGTCAACGTAAACGTTCGTGGGCCCAGTGATGTACGCGAAAGTAGTTCGGCTTCACTATTGTTGCCACGTTGGTGGTGCGATAAACACATCAATGTACTGCCAATTCGTTATATAGTGGGCCAGCAATGTCCTTACGTTGTGTGGTTTCTTCGTTAATTCGTTTCGAACCGCTGCCACCATGAAACAACTGCACGTAATGACAAAACAACAAGACTCGTGATCGACTGATCATAAACGTAACTCATTTATCCGTGACCGTGTCGCAGGAAAGAATCAGCCCAACAATATTATAAAGTTCGATAATATGACATTATAGTCCAGAATGTTACAAATTATAGAATAAATATATTGAATATGAACAAATGTTGTAACGCTGCTTTAACATGCACTAAATTAAAACATTAGTCATTTTAATATGCCGCAAACATGCATATATCTGATATATGCCAAATATTGTTGTTGACTATTCTGTAGGATGAAAGGAATAACACGGTTATATAACGTTAAATTTCGTATTCGAGTTATATTATAACAACAAATTATTATATTTTTATGTAAAATAATTAGTGTGTTATTAAGTTCTAACAGCGTTTTATTTTTAGCGCCTTTGAATAGATTATTATATCTGGAGACATGACGCTATACAAATATAATAATAATTATTATTATTATTGTTGTTAATACTAACAAAAATGCCCGTCACATGACGGGTAGTTGACAGTCGGGAGAGTAATATTTACCAACTATTTGAAAATACGCTTCATCGTTACATAAACACCACAACACACTCGCAAATATTCGTTGTTTATTCAAAATGTTGAATGTCGGACATAATGTAAAGAACGGGACACCATGAAATATAACGCACAAGAAGATTGATTTTAAGGACTATTTTTTGGCAATTGGTACTATTAGAAAAACTCATCCATATACAGACTAGTTTGTTAACAGAACGTTGTGGAGCGCTGGAAATAACTAAAATTAGAACATCATGAACACCTTCGATATCGTATGACGGTTGTTTTGCAACAAAATTTTGCCCACATCTAAACTAAGTTTGCAGAACCCTGTCTTATTACTTTTGATGCAAATATTTTTGCACTTGAGGTTTTTCTCTAACATTGTTGTAATATCCAAAATCATTCATAATATTATATCACGGCTATTCTCAATTAAGTTATTGTTCAACGAAAAACGTTGTGGTTTATCCGCATCAAGTAATTTTAACGTGTGCATTTACAAGTTGGATACTGCTAGATTATTGCGTGCCACAGTCGCTAGGAACGCATTATGGGTCGCTGAGCGTAATTTCTGCAGCCGACACTATATGCCATGCACAAATCGAAATTAAATCAATTAACTAATTATCCTAAACTATCACATGCTATAGTAATGAATGGGGGCTGTCATTGACGTGCTGGATAAGCCCAGAACGGAAAATACTTGTAAACGACACACGTCGACGCAAACAGTAACTGTTGTAAAAGTGTCAGAGTGCTCGTGCTCCCCTCAACCAGGGCTATGGAACGCCTTACTCGAACGTGAGAAGTGCAGTGGAGGCAGTCATGTAATTAGATTGTCCATGATTTAATCATAAAGACGGTATTACACGCGTTCTTAGTGGGTAAGTAAATTCTTGCGAATATAATTATGGTCACAGTAATTGGCAGTACCCCAATTAAAATATATTATTTGATCAATTAGTTATCTATATTAATAAAGCATTTGAAACGACTTTAAAGAAGAACGAAGTTCTCTTGCATTTAATCAGGTATTTAATAGTCAATCCGGTCTAATGATACAATAACCAAACAAGCTGTTACTGGTGTGGTGGAATACAGTCAATCGCGGCCCGGAGGCTTCCGGTTACGGGGAGCGTCTATTGTAAGCGGGAGTGTTCATTATTTCCTATCTCCCTCTAAGCTTTTACGAAGAGTGTCTGAGTAATAAGCTGAGAACATTTAGAATGGCGTGATTAAACATTTTAATGCTATAAGTCTTACTGAAAGTTCATTTCATCTCGTAATCAGTGTGCCAACCCGGTGCCTTGGGTTCACGGTTGGAGCGTCTCACAGCAGGTTCTGGAGGTGCCTTGGGTGGCAACGGTGACGTCAGCGGTATGATACGTCTAGCTGGTGGTATCGAGCTCGGCATTATCGGGCGGCTCGGGGTAGCGATGTCCAGTGTAGGGTGGTGTGACGGCGTAGTGACAGCCGTAGGGGCCACGGGAGATGGTGAGCCGTGAGACGGTGAGCGGTGAGTCACGTCTGGGGCCGGAGCCGGGCCAGCAGGTGTGGTGGGGGCCACGTCGGGCGGCGATGGCGGCGATGGCAACATCGGTGGGATCGTACGTGGGGGCGGCGGGGTCGGGGCTAGTCTCGTGCCGAGGTCTACATCGATTGGCCGAGGCGGTTTCGGGGAAGTGATCGGTGTGAACTTCCGTAGGAAACGACGGTTGCGGAGCGTCACGCGACCGGATTCATCGACTTTGACCTGGTATTGGTCATGCTGTTTGACTTCCACGACCGTGCCGGTGCGGTCCCATTTGTTCGGGTGTTGTCCAGTTTGGTTCTGGATGCGGACATAGTCACCCACTGCCAGTGCGGGCAGGCGCCTGGTGTGTTCGCTCCAGTAATCGTGCGTCTTGATGTGCCTTTTGCGGAGTGCGTCTTCGCGGGCACGTAGTGTGTCGCGCCAGGTGTCGTGGGGGAGATACTTGCCGGGGATCACCGGGATGAAGTCACGTATCATGCGACCAAATACACACACTGCTGGTGATATCTTAGTGTCTGGGTCTGGCGTGTTGCGGTATTGTAAGACCGCTCGCTGTACTGCATCTGTGTCCAGATCGCCCTTCCCGCCGATGTTGTCCGTTATCAAGCGCTTCATTGTCTTAACAGCGACCTCCGCGCGGCAATTGCTATGGGGGAAGGTATTCTGGACCGCCGTCCGATGCAAGCTCCTCCGGTGTCCCGTAGGTCACGAAAGTCTGTCTCAGAATGTTAACCAGGCCAGCCCCGCCCGCCGATGCCTTCGCGATGATGGGCCAATTCGAGTAGCGATCGACAACTACTACGTAGTACACGCCCTTGTACGAGAAGAAGTCGGAGCATATCGCCTGGAACGGGTAGACGGGCAATATGGGCCGGGTGGGCGGCGCGGCTGGCTGGGACGGGGCCATACGATGGCAGTGCTCGCATTCGTTGCGGACCTTGGCGATGTCCTCTGTCATACCGGGCCAGAATATCGATGTTTCCGCTCTTGGCGTCATCATAGACACGCCCTGGTGTGCTGCGTGGAGGGCGGCCAGCACGGCGTGTCGTTAGTCGGGTGGGATGATGATGCGATCCTTATAGATGGCTACGCCGTCGGTCGTCGACAGCTCGTGTCGGTACTGGTGAAACTGTCGGATGGACACTGGCATCTCGTTCCGAGTCTTCGGCATGCCGTCCTCGATCAGTTCAGTGAGTAAGTGCATGTCGGGGTTGCTCGCGGTGGCCTCTCTCACGCGATCCCATGTCACCGACCCCAGTATCCCGGTGGCGTCACGGTGTGTCAGTAGTTCCGAATCAGCGTCGTCTGGTTCGTGTGTTCTGACCAAAAGCAGTGCGTCGGGGTGAGTGTGACCCCATAGGATATCCGATAGTGATGCGTGATCGTCCGGGAGGTCCGTCTTCACCGGGCGCCCCGTAGGGCGGCGTGACATTGCGTCGGCTGCTTTGTTTTTCATACCCGGCACGTGAGTAACACGGAAGCGGTATCGCAGTGTTTTCTCTTTCAAGTTACGTAGGCGCGAGTTCGGTATATCCTCCAGGGAGCGATCGCCGAAGATCTTCAAGAGTGGCTTGTGATCGACCGCGATGATGAGATCCTCGCAACCAAGCACGAAGTAGCGTGCTTTATCCAGTGCGTCGGCGACTGCCAGTGCCTCGCCTTCAATCGGGGCGTAGCGCGATTCCGCCGCGTGTGTAAATCGGCTACCGACCAGGGTCACTTTCCAGCCGCCGTTGCAGCAGAACGGTTTCACCGGCGTGCAACCACAGTGCTTCTGCAGTAGCCAGAAGCCGATTCCGGTTTTCGACCAGTCGGTGGCGATGCAGGTCGGCTTGCACTTGTCGAATATCCTGACGCCGGTCTCGATTTCCTGGACGATGTATTCCTTCGACTCATCGAATATCTCCTGAAGCTCCGTGTCCCATCGAAATTGTTGGCCCGCCTTCAGGAGTGCGCGGAACGGTAGCATTCGTTCCGCCATGCTGAAGGCGTATGAAACCTGGTTCACGAGACCGAACCATGAGCGGATGTCGTGAATGTTACGTGGCACGGGTAAGTTCAGGATTGCATCAGAATATTTCGGGCTGGGTAGTACGCTGTCCATTGCGATGGTGAATCCCGCGAAATCCACGACGGGGCTGCTAAAGACGAATTTCCCCGGGTTCAGGGTTATGCCATTCCGACCGCACACGTCAAGCCATTGCACGGCCTGGTGGAAGCTGTCGGCGATACTATCCGACCAGAGCAGGGCGTCGTCGATGCATTTCGTGTGGTCGTCTATCCCCGAGACAATCTCGTCGTATCGGCGAGTGTAGCCTGTGGAGCGACACAGTAGCGGTAACGTCCCCACGGCGTGATGAACGTCGTCAGGTGTTTATCGTCCTCGTGCAGACGCACGCTGTGATACCCATTCCAAGCGTCGAATACCGTCTTACGCTTGTTCCCGGGGACACCTCGCGCCTGATGGAACGGGGATGGGGTGTGGTGGGTTTCACGTGCCGCATGTACATTTAATGCCTGAAAGTCCACCGTGCGTCTTGGCTTGCCATTCTTTTTGGCACAAATCACCATACGGTGGCACCATGTGACCCGATCGCCGACTGGTACCTTCTCGAGCACACCGAGACGTACATCCTCGTCCAAGCCGGCCTTGACCTCGTCCTGCCAGTGCACGGCCACCGGTATTGGACTGTGTCGTGCGACAGGTGTCGCATCCTTGTCTATCATCAGTCGCAAGGGTGGGCCCGACATCATGGGCAGTGTTTGGTGGATACATGTGTTGAATGTGCTCGCCGCGTACCGCCTCTTCAGCCACGACTCGATCGCTGCTCGGCTCTCCTCGGTCGCGGGCATCGGTAGGCCCTCGGGGAGAGGCGGCGGTGCTGTGCGCGGTGTGCATGGGCATGGGGTTGGAGTGGCTGCGTCATCTGATGCAATGACCTCGCCAATGGTAGGGAATGTCTCGCTAATCATCCCCAGGTCGATGCACGCGGCCCGTGACAGGAAGATACGATCTGATGTGTTGGTGATGTAGGCGATTTGTCGTGTCTCGTGCGTTATGGCCCGGCTGTCGGTACCCGAGAATCGCACCACCATCGCTCCGAGGATAGGTATCCCTCCCTCGTTCGCCGCTCTCATCGTCATGGTGACCGGTATGAGGTCGTCTGCATTGAGCCCCATCCTCTCGGCCACTTGTATGCCCATTAGGCAGCTCTGGCATCCGGTATCTGCCATCGCGGGGAGTTCGGCGGCGCTTACTCGCTTCCTGAGCGCGAAACCGAGGGCACGGTAATCCTCCTCGAATGCTCCGACGTAGACCCGGACGTACGGCTGCGGGTCGGATGCGCGTTTATGCCACCTGTCACAAATGTTATCGTACAGATGGTGGTCTAGTGCGATTGCCTTGACGTCGGCAACCGGTCCGTTTACCATCGTGCACAGTTCGAAGGCCGCGGACTGTTCGTCACTTGTCTCGGCGGTCTCAGTAGGCCGGTCTCAGGCGTACGCCTTGCCGAGGCAAGCGCGTTCTATGTGGTTCACGTTCTTGCATTTACCACATCGCTTGCCGTACGCTGGGCATTGGCTTCTCCTTATGCTCCACGGCGGGTTCTTACCGTGGCCCTTCTCCGCGCAGAACCAACACAATGCCGTGGGGTCGAACGTTTGTTCGGGCTTCGGATCAGGTATCGGCTTAGTTGTCGCCGCGCCCCTGGTTCGCACTTCATGTTGCTTATTGCGGCGGTATGTACTACTCGCCGCGTTCACACTCGGGGTATCCAGCAGGCGCGATGCCGATCGCTTGCCTGACTCACGCGCCTCGACGAACTTAATCATCTCCTCGATCTTCATCTTTTGGTTCTGGTCGCTTATCAAATCGAACTAAATCTCGTCGTCCACGATACCGCGAGCGAGTACGTCGCGCAATATCTCGCCGGCGAAGTCGACCATCTCGTCGCACTCTGCTTTGGTGCACTTGATTCGGTAATCACAGGTGTCAGCTTGACCCTTGATTCGGGCGTAGAATGATCGAATTTGTTCCTCGCGTCCCTGGCGCATGTCATGTAATGCGTACCGTGCCACCATGATGTTCTCACTGCGTACCGCGAGTGCCTTCATCGCCGCTAACACGTTTACCTCGGTGCCTCCGACCATGGAACCTCCGTTTGAACGAGTGAGGTCCCGTCTCAGTTCGTCATCACAACACTCCAATAGCTGAACAACGATGTCGTCTCCCCGGAGGCGTGTGCCGTCTCGATATTCGCCCCACCTGGTTTCAAAGTATGCCCAGGTTTCTGACGTACCAGCTAACGATACGGTAGGGCGTTTGAGCTTTTCCATTTTCCCACCAGGTGTCGCCGCGGCATGAATCGAGTGTGTCAACCCATGAATCTTTAGGAGCTCGACTACTATTGCAGCGTCGTCGTTCCGTGATACGTGGTCACATCCTGGGAATGGACACGCAACCTCAATCACCATGTTTGCAGTGTTATCTGGCTCTAGACAGTTGAATGGCAGAGTCCGTAGGGCTTCAATGTTATCAATAGTTGCGCAGCTTGCTGTCGCTGCCAACAGTTTCCGACGGTTTCCGACGATTTCCGACGGCTGTCGACGGCTGCCGACGGCTGCCGACGGATTCTAGCGGCTGCAGACGGCTGCTGATGGCTGCCGACGGTATTCAGTAAATTTGTCTATTTACCAGTTTCTCCATCGAATAGCCGTCCCGTACTTATCTGCGCCGTCTCAGCAGTGTTTGATTATAAAGAAGAACGAAGTTCTCTTGCATTTAATCACGTATTTAATAGTCAATCCGGTCTAATGATACAATAATCAAACAAGCTGTTACTGGTGTGGTGGAATACAGTCAATCGCGGCCCGGAGGCTTCCGGTTACGGGGAGCGTCTATTGTAGATTTGTAAGTAGTAAGCGGGAGTGTTCATTATTTCCTAGACTTTATTTTATTTTTTTGCATATTTACTAAGTATGTATGTGTATGTTCAAGATATATTATTAGGTATCAACACACTGTGATAAATGTCTGTACATTTTATATAGTTACTTAAATGGTTACACACAATATGATATATATTACATTACGATTTTAGTTTTTTTCCAAAACGTTATAAATTATTGTAGGTTTATGGTCAAAAAGATATATCTAGGTATCTTGGATATTAACCTTGGTTTATGAGAATATGGTTTGTGTGTTCAACGCACATAACCGCTTGGAATATATGTATAGCGTAACAAATCAACACGTTAGTGAACCCCTGAATTCACGTGAATACTCATTCCGCAAGAACCGTACCAGTGTCCCCAGTTTCACACGTGAATGAACACTTGAATTCATGTGAATACCCTTCCATTATGACCGTACCAGTTCCCCCAGTTCCACACGTGATGAAACACGTGAATTAACGTGAATACTCGTTCCGCTAGAACCGTATCAGTGTCCCCAGTTCCACATGTGAAGGAACTCGTTAATTCACGTGATTACTCGTAACCCTGGGACCGTACCAGTTTCCCCAGTTTCACGGATGAATGAATACGTGAATGAACCCCTGATTTCACGTGAATACTAATTCCGCTAGAACCGTACCAGTGTCCCCAGTTTCACATGTGAATGAACACGTGAATTCACATGATTACTCGTTCAGCTAAAACCGTACCAGTTTCTCCAGTTCCACACGTGAACGAACACATTAATTCACGTGATTACTCGTTCCCCTAAAACTGTACCAGTTTCCCCAGTTCCACACGTGAATGAACACGTTAATTGACGTGATTACTCGTTCCCCTGGAACCGTATCAGTTTCCACACTTTCACACGTCAATGAACCCGTAAATTCAAGTGAATACTCGTTCCGCTAGAACTGTACCAGTTTCCTCAGTTTCACACGTGAATGAACACGTTAATTCACGTGATTACTTGTTCCACTACAACCGTGCCAGTTTCCCCAGTTCCACACGTGAATGAACACATTAATTCACGTGATTACTTGTTCCACTACAACCGTACCAGTTTCCCCAGTTCCACATGTGAATGAATACGTTAATTCACGTGATTACCACGTTCTCCTGGAACTGTACCAGTTCCCCCAGTTTCACACGTGAATAAACCCGTGAATTCACATGAATACTCGTTCCGCTAGAACCGTACCAGTTTCCCCAGTTTCACACGGGAATGAACACGTGAATTCACGTGAATACTCGTTCCGCTAGAACCGTACCAGTTTCCTTAGTTTCACACGTGAATACTCGTTCCGCTAGAACCGTACCAGTTTCCCCAGTTTCACACGTGAATAAACCCGTGAATTCACGTGAATACTCGTTCCGCTAGAAACGTACCACTTTCCCCAGTTTCACACGTTGATGACCACGTGAATTCACGTGATTACTCGTTCCACTACAACTCTACCAGTTTTCCCCGTGCCACACGTGAAGGAACTCGTTAATTCACATGATTACTCGTAACCCTGGGACCGTACCAGTTTCCCCAGTTTCACGGATGAATGAATACGTGAATGAACCCCTGAATTCACGTGAATACTCATTCCGCTAGAACCGTACCAGTGTCCCCAGTTTCACATGTGAATGAACACGTGAATTCACATGATTACTCGTTCCGCTAAAACCGTACCCGTTTCTCCAGTTCCACACGTGAACGAACACATTAATTCACGTGATTACTCGTTCCCCTAAAACTGTACCAGTTTCCCCAGTTCCACACGTGAATGAACACGTTAATTGACGTGATTACTCGTTCCCCTGGAACCGTACCAGTTTCCACACTTTCACACGTGAATGAACACGTTAATTCACGTGATTACCTGTTCCACTACAACCGTGCCAGTTTCCCCAGTTCCACACGTGAATGAACACATTAATTCACGTGATTACTTGTTCCACTACAACCGTACCAGTTTCCCCAGTTCCACACGTGAATGAACACGTGAATTCACGTGATTACTTGTTCCACTACAACCGTACCAGTTTCCCTAGTTCCACATGTGAATGAATACGTTAATTCACGTGATTACCACGTTCTCCTGGAACTGTACCAGTTCCCCCAGTTTCACACGTGAATAAACCCGTGAATTCACATGAATACTCGTTCCGCTAGAACCATACCAGTTTCCCCAGTTTCACACGGGAATGAACACGTGAATTCACGTGAATACTCGTTCCGCTAGAACCGTACCAGTTTCCTTAGTTTCACACGTGAATAAACCCGTGAATTCACGTGAATACTCGTTCCGCTAGAACCGTACCACTTTCCCCAGTTTCACACGTGGATGACCACGTGAATTCACGTGAATACTCGTTCCGCTAGAACCGTACCACTTTCCCCAGTTTCACACGTGGATGACCACGTGAATCCACGTGATTACTCGTTCCACTACAACTCTACCAGTTTTCCCCGTTCCACACGTGAAGGAACTCGTTAATTCACGTGATTACTCGTAACCCTGGGACCGTACCAGTTTCCCCAGTTTCACGGATGAATGAATACGTGAATGAACCCCTGAATTCACGTGAATACTCATTCCGCTAGAACCGTACCAGTGTCCCCAGTTTCACATGTGAATGAACACGTGAATTCACATGATTACTCGTTCCGCTAAAACCGTACCAGTTTCTCCAGTTCCACACGTGAACGAACACATTAATTCACGTGATTACTCGTTCCCCTAAAACTGTACCAGTTTCCCCAGTTCCACACGTGAATGAACACGTTAATTGACGTGATTGCTCGTTCCCCTGGAACCGTACTAGTTTCCACACTTTCACACGTCAATGAACCCGTAAATTCAAGTGAATACTCGTTCCGCTAGAACCGTACCAGTTCCCCCAGTTTCACACGTGAATGAACACGTTAATTCACGTGATTACTTGTTCCACTACAACCGTGCCAGTTTCCCCAGTTCCACACGTGAATGAACACATTAATTCACGTGATTACTTGTTCCACTACAACCGTACCAGTTTCCCCAGTTCCACACGTGAATGAACACGTGAATTCACGTGATTACTTGTTCCACTACAACCGTACCAGTTCCCCCAGTTCCACATGTGAATGAATACGTTAATTCACGTGATTACCACGTTCTCCTGGAACTGTACCAGTTCCCCCAGTTTCACACGTGAATAAACCCGTGAATTCACATGAATACTCGTTCCGCTAGAACCGTACCAGTTTCCCCAGTTTCACACGGGAATGAACATGTGAATTCACGTGAATACTCGTTCCGCTAGAACCGTACCAGTTTCCTTAGTTTCACACGTGAATAAACCCGTGAATTCACGTGAATACTCGTTCCGCTAGAACCGTACCAGTTTCCCCAATTTCACACGTGAATAAACCCGTTGAATTCACGTGAATACTCGTTCCGCTAGAACCGTACCACTTTCCCCAGTTTCACACGTGGATGACCACGTGAATTCACGTGATTACTCGTTCCACTACAACTCTACCAGTTTTCCCCGTTCCACACGTGAATGAACACGTTAATTCACGTGATTACTAGTTCCCCCAGAACTGTACCTGTTTCCCCAGTTCCACACGTGAATGAACTCGTTAATTCACGTGACTAGTCGTTCCCCTGGAACCGTACCAGTTTCCCCAGTTTCACACGTAAGTGAACCCGTGAATTCACGTGATTGCTCGTTCCCCTGGAACCGTACCCGTTTCTCCAGTTTCACACGTGAATGGACCCGTGAATTCACGTGATTACTCGTTCCCCTGGAACCGTACCAGTTTCCCCAGTTCCATACGTGAATGAACCCGTGATTTAACGTGATTATTCGTTCCCCTGGAACCGTACCAGTTTCCCCAATTCACGTGAAAACACGTACCGGTGGAGCCATACCAGTTATGAACCAGTATGACACGTGTCAAACTGGTTCAAAATTGGTTCCTTATTTACTGGGGTTGCCCACGGCCATGGAACAAGTGGTGCTATACCTTCGGCGTGCTCGCTACCTGACTGTTTGGGACACAGTCCTCGATATCCGCATCAAGGCCAGGCCACCAGACGAAGCTTCTAGCGATTGACTTTATTCTGACCATGCCCGGCTGTATCACATGCAGTTCTCGTAGTATCTGTTATCTGAACATTGCTGTAATGATTACTCTTCTCCCCATACTGTTGATTAATTCAAGACTGGCAAAACTTATTTCTGGCTAAGGGCCTGTGTCTCACCCATCAGTGGGATAGAGAGCTGCCTTCTCGTCAGCTTCAGGATCCTTTTGGTCTGGGCGTCTTGCTTGTGTTGTTGTTCCTGGCTTGTCACAGCCCCCGGCGCCGGCTGCAACAGAGAGAACATGACACCAGGGACTGTTTCACTACGGCAAAGAGCTCATCGGGGAAATCCATAACTAAACAGAATCCTTGTTAAATTTAAGAAGCTTTTCAAAATGCTCAGTATCGAGGCCAACTTTACCCCAACGATCCTGTTAACGCAGCTTTCCAAAATCCTCTGTCACGGAGACATTTGAAAGTACCATTAACACGTTTTTTTTAAAGAAAGAAATATTCCCTCTGCCGTTTTAATCTTAAGTGCTAGTTTTAAGTAGACTGTTTACAGCAAAACATGTACACAAGCACGAACAGGTTTACATAGGCATGCACATGCACGCACAGGCACGCATCACGCAGACACGCGCAGAAACGCGGACACGCTCACGCGCACACATGCACGCACACACACACACACACACACACACACACACACACACACACACACACACACACACTACCGTTTTGTTCTATAATTAAGTACGTTTGTATATTTGTAGTGTAATGTTATATTTTCTTATGTATTTTTATTGATAATATGTTAAAAATAGTTACATCGCGTCATGAACTCGGATATTCAACATGCAGGAATTCGTTAGCGCGACTTACCCAATAACGTCTTTGAAATTCGGAGACAATCATCCATATCCTTTGGGTTTGCAGTCTGTGCATTCCTCGTGTGGTATGTTGGACTCGGAATAACTGCGTAATAGCCATGCCATTTTTTTAATGTTTGGCTTTGTGAAATGGGCTAAGTACCATTAATTAATGCTTGACGGAATTAAATCCATGCATAATCCACGAATTAATACTGGGCAGAACAATGAAGGTGGTTCTCTTTGATGCCAACCGCCGTTGCATGTGCGCATGACACGTGAATCGTTTGCCCAGGTGTGTTACCGATTCTTCGTGAATAGTTCGTCTGACGGCTTGTGTTGGTAAACAAAGCCATTTGTTACGGAGAAGGGGGTCACAGTCTGTTGTAATTCATGGATATACATAATTATTTGTAATGTTCCAAATGCTGCAATGTCGTTTTCCCGCAGTTCGTGCATAGTTGCCTATGTAATAATACACCAACTGAATCCATGCCCCATTGGATATGCGATCACTTCCCATATATAGGAGTCAGTAATAATTAAGCGAGTTTTCTCATAAAGTTGATATTTTTATTCTAAAACATTTCATTTCTATGTGATCTTCTCCTCCACTTATTTGACTACGTTTGTGCTAAAATTCAGCGTATTCCTAATAGTATCACTGTATCTACGGGGTGTTTCAGAACACCACCCGATTTTTGACTCGCTAAAAAGGTGCGTCCAAAACGGGGCCCTGCACATCCACTTGTATATTGTTTAGCCGTCATCACACATTTCGCAACAGTCATTGTGTACACACGGATCCTAGCAAGTCATGGTGTGCCCACGCCGCGCATTAGCCACACACGGATCCTAGCAAGTCATGGTGTGCCCACGCCGCGCATTAGCCCCACACGGATCCTAGCAAGTCATGGTGTGCCCACGCCGCGCACTAGTCACACACGGATCCTAGCAAGTCATGGTGTGCCCACGCCGCGCATTAGTCCCACACGGATCCTAGCAAGTCATGGTGTGCCCACGCCGCGCATTAGCCACACACGGATCCTAGCAAGTCATGGTGTGCCCACGCCGCGCATTAACCACACACGGATCCTAGCAAGTCATGGTGTGCCCATGCCGCGCATTAGTCACATTTCATCCAGGCTTCCCCGTCCTTATTGTCCGAACAACATTGGTGCATTATTGTTTTTGCACCCAGTTGTCGCGCTTGTTTTCGAAGCTACGAGACATCGCAAAAGTGTTTAGAAGGATTAAAAGTGATGGAGACAGACAGCATTTACAAGATGATCTTGATAGGTTGATCAAATGGTCTGAAAAGTGGCAAATGCTGTTCAATTTTGGGAAATGTAAATGCCTCCACACAGGTCATGGGAATGAAGAGGTAAATATAAAATGGGGGGTACTGTTCTAAGTACTACTGTAAAAGAAAAGGACTTGGGGTTAACCATTAGTGCTGATATGAAGGTTTCAGAGCAGTGCGGAATTGCAGCGTCAAAGGGAAATCAAATCCTTGGATTAATTAGGCGAAATATAGCGTATAAGAAAAAAGAATTAATAGTACCGCTGTACAAAACAATAGTGAGTCCTCATTTAGAATATTGTATACAAGCATGGAGGCCATATCGCAAGAAGGACATAGATATGCTAGAAAGAGTACAGAGGAGAGCGACTAAAATGATACCAAATCTGAGGGATCTTAGTTACGAAATACGCCTAAAAGAATGTGGTTTAACAACATTAGAGACCAGGAGATTGAGAGATCACATAGAAGTGTTTAAAATATTGAATGGTTATGAAAATATTGATAGAAACATTTTTTTCTCAGTTAAGAAAAATAGAAGGACCAGAGGACATGAAGCTACATTAGTAAAGGAGCAGTGTAGATTAGATATAAGAAAGTTCTCATTCTCACAAAGGACTGTAAATGAATGGAACAGATTATCTCCTGATTGTGTTGGTGCTAGTAGCGTGAATATGTTTAAAAATAAAATCGACACACACCTTAAAAAGGCGGGATACATGTAGATAAAAAGTATTGGACTCTCGATAAGCCAAAAGGCTTCCTTGTCCACCTGCCATCCAGAGTAATTTTCTGGATGGCAATCTTGTTAAATCTTGTTAAAATCGCAGTGGAACGGCGAACGATCCCTTCCTTCCCCGTGTAGTTCCACTCGTAGTTTTTTTTATAGATTTTGTTCTCAATCGAAGTTGACGTTTGTATGGACCGAGCGTGGAGAGACATGTATTTTCTCTGTTACACTACTTTCGCTTTGTTGATTGGTCTCCTTTCATTATAGGTGATACACTCTCTACGAGGTTTATTATCATGGTTTAGTGATACAACTGTACATGCAACTTTACAATATACTTATACATTACACTACTTGATAATATAAGACGTACCCATAAAGCTCATATTTATATAATATACAAAGTAAATTATTCATATTTTTGTTTTGCTTACGAATTGTATTATTATTCTTACTATTCTATAACTAGGTAATACGTAGTAGTAGGCATCCTGCAGTCTCGTAAGACTATGGATCTGTGCCCTGGTGTCGAAGATCAGTTGTTAGCTGGGCAGCGTCTGTTGTGGCTGTAGAGGTCAATTCTTGAGTGGCAGTCTTTATTGCATATGCTGTATTGAAGGTGCTCTCGGCTCTGTTCTCAGCCTGGGTGTTTTTTCCGCGGTTGCGTTTTTCTTCTGCTAGCCTGCGGAGAGTATCCTCTCCTCTTTTGAGACCCCTGTGTAGTTTCTGCCTCCATGTGGATTGGTCTCCAGCATGATCCTCCCAGTTGTCAACATCTATGTCTAGTGCCTTCAAGTCTCGCTAATATACGTCCTTGAAGCGCAGATGGGGACGTCCTGCAGCTCTCTTTCCCGAGGCCAGATCTCCGTAGAGGATATCTTTTGGAAGTCTCCCATCTTCCACCCGATGCACATAGCCGAGCCAGCGGAGGCGGCGTTGCCTGAGCGTGGTCACCAGGCTCACAGACTTGGCACGTGAGAGGACCTCTGAATAGGGGACTCGTTCTTTCCAGGAGATCCCGAAGATGCGCCGCAGGCAGCGCACGTGAAATGAGTCCAGACGATTCTTCTGAGTGGAGTACAGCGTTCAGAACTCACTGCCGTACAGAAGTGTACTCAGCACACAGGCGTTGTACACTGTCACCTTTGTGTGCTCTGTCAGCGTTTTATTATTCCACACTCTCTTTGTAAGCCGGGCAAGTATTGAGGCCACTCGCCCAATCCTTCTGCTGATTTCTGCTTCTAATGAGAGGTTGTCAGCAATGGTGGACCCGAGGTAGGTGAAGAGGTGGACGACCTTTAGCTCATAATTGTATATGGTGATGTTTGGGGGAGTGATCACGTCCTGCCCCATGATGTTAGTCTTTCTCAAGCTGATTGTCAGTCCGACATCCATGCCTGCCTTTGCAAAGCGGTTCATGAGGTTGTGTAGCTCGTCCTCGGTATGTGTGATGACTACTACATCATCCGCTAACAGAAAGTCTCTGACGAGGGCCTGGCGCATCTTGGTCTTCGCTTTTAGGCGAGCCAAGTTGAATAGTTTTCCGTCAGATCTCGTGTGCATGTACACTCTCTCTTTCGAAGATCCAAAGCCGGGCAAAGAATATCCCAAAGACGGTTTGGGCGAGGACGCATCCCTGTTTTACGCCACTGGTAATGCTAATAGTCTCGGAAGTAGAACCGTCATACAGGATTGTACCTCATCAACCGCTTTGCAAAGGCAGGCATGGATGTCGGACTGACAATCAGCTTGAGAAAGACTAACATCATGGGGCAGGACGTGATCACTCCCCCAAACATCACCATATACAATTATGAGCTAAAGGTCGTCCACCTCTTCACCTACCTCGGGTCCACCATTGCTGACAACCTCTCATTAGAAGCAGAAATCAGCAGAAGGATTGGGCGAGCGGCCTCAATACTTGCCCGGCTTACAAAGAGAGTGTGGAATAATAAAACGCTGACAGAGCACACAAAGGTGACAGTGTACAACGCCTGTGTGCTGAGTACACTTCTGTACGGCAGTGAGTTCTGAACGCTGTACTCCACTCAGGAGAATCGTCTGGACTCATTTCACATGCGCTGCCTGCGGCGCATCTTCGGGATCTCCTGGAAAGAACGAGTCCCCTATTCAGAGGTCCTCTCACGTGCCAAGTCTGTGAGCCTGGTGACCACGCTCAGGCAACGCCACCTCCGCTGGCTCGGCTATGTGCATCGGGTGGAAGATGGGAGACTTCCAAAAGATATCCTCTACGGAGATCTGGCCTCGGGAAAGAAAGCTGCAGGACGTCCCCATCTGCGCTTCAAGGACGTATATTAGCGAGACTTGAAGGCACTAGACATAGATGTTGACAACTGGGCGGATCATGCTGGAGACCAATCCACATGGAGGCAGAAACTACACAGGGGTCTCAAAAGAGGAGAGGATACTCTCCGCAGGCTAGCAGAAGAAAAACGCAACCGCGAAAAAAACACCCAGGCTGAGAACAGAGCCGAGAGCACCTTCAAGTACAGCATATGCAATAAAGACTGCCACTGAAGAATTGACCTCTACAGCCACAACAGACGCTGCCCAGCCAACAACTGATCTTCGACACCAGGGCACAGATCCATAGTCTTACGAGACTGCAGGATGCCTACTACTACGTATTACCTAGTTATAGAATAGTAAGAATAATAATACAATTCGTAAGCAAAACAAAAATATGAATAATTTACTTTGTATATTATATAAATATGAGCTTTATGGGTACGTCTTATATTATCAAGTAGTGTAATGTATAAGTATATTGTAAAGTTGCATGTACAGTTGTATCACTAAACCATGATAATAAACCTCGTAGAGAGTGTATCACCTATAATGAAAGGAGATCAATCAACAAAGCGAAAGTAGTGTAACAGAGAAAATACATGTCTCTCCACGCTCGGTCCATACAAACGTCAACTTCGATTGAGAACAAGATCTATAAAAAAAAACTACGAGTGGAACTACACGGGGAAGGAAGGGATCGTTCGCCGTTCCACTGCGATGTCTCGTAGCTTCGAAAACAAGCGCGACAACTGGGTGCAAAAACAATAATGCACCAATGTTGTTCGGACAATAAGGACGGGGAAGCCTGGATGAAATGTGACTAATGCGCGGCATGGGCACACCATGACTTGCTAGGATCCGTGTGTGGTTAATGCGCGGCGTGGGCACACCATGACTTGCTAGGATCCGTGTGTGGCTAATGCGCGGCGTGGGCACACCATGACTTGCTAGGATCCGTGTGTGACTAATGCGCGGCGTGGGCACACCATGACTTGCTAGGATCCGTGTGTGACTAGTGCGCGGCGTGGGCACACCATGACTTGCTAGGATCCGTGTGTGGCTAATGCGCGGCGTGGGTACACCATGTCTTGCTAGGATCCGTGAGTGGCTAATGCGCGGCGTGGGCACACCATGACTTGCTAGGATCCGTGTGTGGCTAATGCGCGGCGTGGGCACACCATGACTTGCTAGGATCCGTGTGTACACAATGACTGTTGCGAAATGTGTGATGACGGCTAAACAATATACAAGTGGATGTGCAAGGGCCCCGTTTTGGACGCACCTTTTTAGCGAGTCAAAAATCGGGTGGTGTTCAGAAACACCCTGTAGATACAGTGATACTATTAGGAATACGCTGAATTTTAGCACAAACGTAGTCAAATAAGTGGAGAAGAAGATCACATAGAAATGAAATGTTTTAGAATAAAAAATATCAACTTTATGAGAAAACTCGCTTAATTATTACTGACTCCTATATATGGGAAGTGATCGCATATCCAATGGGGCATGGGTTCAGTTGGTGTATTATTACATAGGCAACTATGCACGAACTGCGGGAAAACGACATTGTAGCATTTGGAACATTACAAATAATTATGTATATCCATGAATTACAACAGACTGTGACCCCCCTTCTCCGTAACAAATGGCTTTGTTTACCGACACAAGCCGTCAGACGAACTATTCACGAAGAATCGGTAACACACCTGGGCAAACGATTCACGTGTCGTGTGCACATGCAATGCAGTTTGGCATCAAAGAGAACCACCTTCGTTGTTCTGCCCAGTATTAATTCGTGGATTATGCATGGATTTAATTCCGTCAAGCATTAATTAATGGTACTTAGCCAATTTCACATAGCCAAACATTTGAAAAATGGCATGGCTATTACGCAATTGTTCCGAGTCCAACATACCACACGAGGAATGCACAGACTGCAAACCCAAAGGATATGGATGGTTGTCTCCGAATTTCAAAGACGTTATTGGGTAAGTCGCGCTAACGAATTTCGGCATATTGTATATCCGAGTTCATGACGCGATGTAA
>JAHLWY010006447.1:57500-70825 GCA_020002185.1 Paraescarpia echinospica | reverse complement strand
CCTTCTGAGGTATGTGTCGATTTTATTTTTAAACATAATCACACTACTAGCACCCACACAATCATCAGATAATCTGTTCCATCCATTCACAGTCCTATGTGAAAACTTTCTTACGTCTAATCTGCACTGCTCCTTTACTAATGTAACTTCATGTCCTCTAGTCTTTCTATCTTTCTTCACTGAATAAAAACATATTTCTATCAATATTTTCATAACCATTCAATATTTTAAACACTTCTATCTGATCTCCTCTCAATCTCCTGGTCTCTAGTGTTGTTAAACCACATTCTTTTAGGCGTTTTTCATAACTAAGATCCCTCAGTTTTGGTATCATTTTAGTCGCTCTACTCTGTACTCTTTCTAGCATATCTATGTCCTTCTTGCGATATGGCCTCCATGCTTGTATAAAATATTCTAAATGAAGCCTAACTATTTAACTAGTTTTGTGCAGCGGTATTATTAGTTCTTTTTCTTTATATGCTATATTTCGCCTAATCATTCCAAGGATTTGATATCCTTTTGAAGCTGAAATTCCACACTGCTCTGAAACCTTCATGTCAGCACTAATTGTCAGCCCTAAGTCTTTTTCTTTTACAGTAATACTTAGTACAGTTCCCCCCTATTGTATATTCTGCATATTCGTTCCCATGTTCTGTGTGAAGGCATTTACATTTCCCAAAATTGAACAACATTTGCCACTTTTCAGACCATTATTTTGATCAACCTGTCAAGATCATCTTTTAAATGTTGTCTATCTCCATCAGTTTTAATCCTTCTAAACACTTTTGAATCATCTGCAAATTTCAACACCTTGCTAGCTATATCATCGTCCAAATCGTTTATATATATTAAGAATAATATAGGTCCCAGTACTTATCCCTGTGGAACCCCACTCAAACCTTATTTCCAGTTTGAAGCCTCCCCATCAACAACTACCCGTTGTCTTCTGTCAATCAGCTATTTTTCTATCCAGATAATTATACCATTTCCTATGCCATGGGCCTTTAGTTTAAGCAGTAATCTTTGATGTGGCACTTTGCCGAAAGCTTTTTGAAAATCTAAGTAGATGATATCTACTGGTGATCCATCATCTACCCACTTAGTGATATCTTCAAAAAAACATAACATATTTGTTAAGCATGACCTCGCTTTTAGAAACCCATGTCGAGATGGGTTGATCAAGTTATGTTAAACAAGAAAATCCACCATGTGATCTTTAATTAGTCTTTCTAATAATTTACAAATCACCGATGTTAAACTAACTGGTCTATAATTATTTGACTTGTTTCTCGAACCTTTTTTAAATAACGGTATAACGTTTGCTTCTTTCTATTCTAAAGGAACCACTCCCTCTTCTAATGACAAGTTGAAAACTGTTGCAAGCGGTATGCTAATTTGTTCTACAATTTCCAATAGTAGTTTGGGTGGGATACCATCCACTCCAGGTGATTTATTATCCTTCATAGCCCTAATTTTTCTTAGCTACCATTTCTGGGGTTACAATTAACTGTCTTAAATAGTCTGATTCTGCCCCCTTGAACTTAGCCTCTGTTACTGGCAGTGAACTAGTGTCTTCTCTGGTAAACACTGAACTAAAATACTCATTCCGGTCTTCTACCATTAAGAATCCTTCTGATATTATATTTCCAGCACTATCTTCTAGAGGAACGACCATATCCTGAACTTTCTGTTTGCTTCGAACATACGCATAAAACTCTTGCAGTCATGTTTTATATTACAAGCTAACTTATGTTCATAGCTTCTCTTTGAATTTCTAATTTCAGCTGTAGCTTGGATTAGTGCTTCTTTGTAAATGTTGCAGTCTTCGTCATTTCCAGTACGTCCATATGACTTCCTCATCGTGTGTTTATACTTAATTTTTCTAATTGCTTCTTTCGATATAAGTGTTTCTTTTTGGTCCGTTTCCCGTGTTTTTAAGGGAACAAATTTGACGATGATTTATTCAATTTCGCTCTTTAAGATATTCCAGCATTATGTTGCTGTCTTATTCTTCAGTGTGTTATTCCAGTCTATCTTTACTAAATATTTCCTTATGTCCTTATATTTTCCTTTGAGGAAATTTCTCCTGTACTGCTTTTTACTATTCCTTTCTGATTTTACTTTGATGATAAAATGTATATGGTTGTGATCACTATTCCCCAGTGGCTCACATATCCTGACATAGCCAGAGTCAACTAATTCATTCTGTGAGGACAAAACTATGTCTAACACATTCTCTCCCCTGGTTGGTTTTAGCACATGTTGAGAAAGGAAATTTGTACTAAAACTAAAAACTTGTGGTCCTCATTACCCATACTCTGTAGAGATTTCCATTTTATATGCCCATGGTTAAAATCCCCCATAATAACACAGTCCCGTTTGCTCACTTCCCTTATAGCGTTTTGTATTTTTTCATTCTCTTCTGTGCTTATATTTGGACGTCGATAAACTAATCCAACCGTTAACGTTGAGTTTCCTGTAACTATGTTACACCAAACAGCTTCTTCGCAATCTGCTTCTCTGTCTAATTTATTTTATTTCATTAGCCTGGATAGATTATTTAATATATAACATAACTCCACCTCCCCTTCTTCCTATTCTATCTTTTCTAAACATTACATATCCTGTCAGTCCCATTTCGGCATCTGATATATCGGCGGTTGCCCATGATTCGGTTATACCTGTTATGTGAGGATCAATATCTTCTACCATAATGTTTAGTTAATTTCTTTTGTTTACTATACTCCTTGCATTTAAACAAACACATTTATATCCAGCTTCAGAACAGTTTTCCATACTGTTCTTTACTGAATTATTTTTGCTGTCTTCATCTATGCCTCCAGTTTCAGGCTTCTCTGCGAGTCCCCCCTGCGAATTTAGTTTAAAATAGATGCAACCTGTCCCACTGTCAACAGATCGCAGCAGATTCTCTGAGAATACTGCTGCCCCTTTCCACTTAGATGGAGGCCATCTCTCATGTATATATCTTCTCTCCCAACAAAGTACCCCCATAAATATATGAATCCCACGCCGTCTTCTTCACATATCTGCTCAACTAGGGCGTTGGTCGCCATCCTCTTACAGTTTCTATATGTTACCCCCTTCCTCCCATTACTGGCAAAATTCCTGAGAGAACAATCTGTTCCACTCTTGTCTTCTTTAGCTTCCTGACTAGATACCTGTACTTGTGAACTATCCCAGTTGTTCCCTCCTTGTCTGCATTGTTTGTCCTTATGTGTACTAATATAGACCCTCCCTTGCCATGCCCAAATACCTTCTCTACCCTTTCGGTCACATGCTGTATCCTAGCCCCTGGTAGACATACAACAACGTCCTTCCCCTCGCATATAGTCTTGTCTGTTTTTCTCAGAATTGAATCGCCCATAAACACTCTCTCATTTCTCCTTGCCCCCTCAATCACTGCCTCGGTGTAGCTCCTCCGGTTTGCATATGTCTGGTTGTTGTCTTTTCCTCTTGCCGTCTTCTCTCCTGTCACATTCTCTTCCATTTCCTTCTTTCCTGACGCGTTTTCTCTTGTCCCCTTTCCTCCTGTCATCTTCTCTTCTAGCACATTTACTCTCACTTCCTTTCGTCCCTTCATCTTTCCTCCCATCACATTTTCTTCTCTCCTCTCCCGTCCCCTTTTCCCGGCTACCTGCTTCACTTCGGTCACTTTCTCCCCTGTCACCTTCACGCCTGTCATGGTTTCTGGGTTTTTTCTGAACATTCTGTCTTCTTACATCAGTCTTTTGTCTCACAGTCTTACCAACTGCCTCCGTGGTATCTCCCTCTTCACCACCTGTATCGTTGTCGCGTCTCTCCTTGTTCTCTACAGTCTGACTACCTGTTGATCTATCCCCACTGACACGTATTCTTTTCCTCTGCCGAACTCTTCCTCCGTCCCTCTGTCTTCTCAATGTCTTGTTCCTTCACACCGGTCACCTTCCCTCCTCTCAGTCTCCTTTCTTCAGTCTCCGTGTCACAACTCTGCTCCTTCTGTGTTGTAGAATTATCAACTCTCTCCGCGTCATCCCTCTCTGCTCCATCTATTTCTATGTTGAGTCTCACCTCCATCTCCTTCATTATATCCGTCAACTTACATACCTCATTCATCAGACATTCCACCCTCAAACACCCCATACACCGAAAAGTGAATCCGTCATCTTTGGTCTCTGCCCATTATTTTAGACAGCAAGACAACGCAAAATCCACCCAGCTATGCCTATGGCTGTCGTTGTAAAATAAGTGTCGTTTACGTTCAAAATAATTTTTATATAGTCTTTTAAAAGACTTTTCTGTGTACAATTTATACTAGATTGTTTAGGTTATAGTTAGTTGTATTTGTTAACACACAGAGACACACCGTGCCTTACCTAGTTACGATGTCGATGACAATGTATTCAAGTTAGGCTTAGATACAACGTAGTCTTTAGTCTTTACAAAGACTGTTTCGTGTGTACTAATATACACTTTAAAAGGTTGTTATTTCAGGTTTTAATTACTCATCCAACTACGCCGATTATCTCAAATAACGCTATTCTATTGTCGTTCACGTTACGTTAACTTCGCTAGTGACCTACTTTGTAAACAACGTTCCGATTACATTAACGTCCCCAATTATCGCTCGCAAATAGCCTACTTTTAATCTACCCTAGATTACTCCCTCTAGCTAACTTTTAACGACAAATATTGCTTAATATATATCTATAATTACGTTATGTATGCTATACACTCAATAATATCACTTATCTTGATCAAATATCCTTATATTTTCGCAAGTTTGCTGCACCAAATTCAAACCAATTCACCACCGGAAGTTCCCCTGTGTAACTCGTACGAGTTGTGCTCGCCGTCGTTGTTCATACAATTGGATCTTCCGCCGCCGGAACTGAGGGGACATGCTGTCCATCACATCCTCTACTTTGCTATTTGCCCCATAGCTGAAACATGATTTGTGAGGGTCGGGACTGCACATATCGGGCTCATGCTGCTCCGCCAAGGTTTTTCGTGGCTGGTCCGGGTAAGTCCTTGTAATTGTTTTGTATGAGTTGTAAAATATGTGTGAATTAAACTACATCCAAATATGAACCTACATCAACACAGAATTTGCCTAATGAAAGTCTAAGTGGGAACTATGATATGTCGCAGTATGTCAAGAGCATGTATTGTTTTAATGTAATATATATACATAATGTACCATATGTAAAATTGTGTATGTTTTCTGGTTAGGTATTCCTGAATGAAGGTCCTGAATATTTAATTGTAAATGTCCGCGTGTTTCTCAGTGCTTCTCGAACAGAGTAAGTATTGTTGTTCATAGTGTTGTAGTTGTGGATGTCCTTATTTATTTGAAACATAGTTTCAAGGATGTTTAGATGTGTTCAACCAGTATGATTCTACAAAATCAGCCCTAGTTGCAGATTGTAAATTCTATAAATTTAAAAAAAATCGTTCCGTTGAAATAGCGGTAGGCAGAAGAGACGTGCAAAGTTTCATGGGAAACAGTAACAATGTTGTGTTCCAATTTTAAAACGGTGTGACCGCGGTTCATGTGCGTGCGGCTGCGAACCGAGTGCAGAAGCGACTCTACGCAGCGGGTCAACGGGACCGAGCGAGTGCGTACAGCGGCGGTGTAACAACGGGTCCGGCGTGCAGGCGGCAGCGGGCCGAGTGGAGCAGCTGCGTGTGGCGGAGTCGAGCGTCGTGTACAGACGGCGATTATCGGGAGACGGCAGCGACTCTAGGTGGACGGTCGGCCGAGCTGTGTCAGCAAGACCGGACGAACGCGCATGGCAGCCATCAGAGCGCGCAGGCAACAGCGAAGGACACTTCCGGTGGACGGTCGTCGAGATCTCATGGCGACCTACCTAAGTCGGGCTAACGAGACAAGTCGGAACGATATGATTTATTACTCATGTACGTGGAATATGTTTTTCACGAAACTGTATTGTTCTTCTGATGCTATATGGGAATGGTTGAGAAAGCGTTCGAGTCGTTTATATATATCAGACGCTCCGGATTTATTAAGAAACATCACAAAATCGAGATTGGTCTGTAGCTGTAGTTATTCGAGTTATCACGTTTATGTATTGGCTTCACTGTTGCTATTTTTATTGATGTGGTACCACTCCATTAGAAAAGAACTATTACAAATATTCGATTATACTGGGGTATATGAGAATGCATTTCTCGTATAATTGTGGATCAGTAAGGAAGATGTTGTTCATGTCTCCAAAGTTAAATTTAATAGCAATAATAAAAATTACATTGGAGCTGTATTTGAAACTTGCAACATATGACATCAGTGCGCGATCAAGATCCGCTGTAGACGGATCGAAACGTTCCAAGTTTAAAATACAGTTCCAATGTAAGTTTTATTATTGCAATTACAGCACGGATCAATGAATCAAACCATTAGACGTGTTGGACCTAATATTACATAATAGTGAAACGATTTCCTCGGGACCTGTGGGACGCCGAAAGTGTTATTAGATACCTAACAAATGCAGTTGGGTAATTACTTATCGTTGGCATTATATACTTAACAAGAGTTGACGCCACATATTAACAAGAGTTGACGCCACATATCATTGAACTCGTTTGCTGTTTCTTTTGGGTTTATCTTTCTGAGCAGCCCGACAAAGTTAAACTTTTCTTCTGGTTAAATACTTTTGATTTGCATCCCAGAGCAACTTCAATTAGCTGCCTTGTTTTACTAATTGTTAGATACCATCAGTTTGCATACGTATTGTTGGTAAAACCATTAAACTGGCATGAGTTGGTGTTAATTAAGTTTAAAGTAATATCTCCCATCAGTATACAATGTTTCTGATCCCGTGTTTAGTACGAAGTTCATCGTTAAAATTATCTGTGTTTTTACTTGGATGTTTATGAGCATTACTTATTATAAAATGTTGTTGCTTTGTTTAATCTCAATGACGATTGATTCATCACAACTGTGGACATATCCGACCATTACGTTATGCCTAATTTTATATAGGCGTTTGTTGGAAATATAGATACCAGATTCCTCTCCCTTCATGTCTGGGATACGTATCTTGAATACATACATTCATGTTGTATCAATTCGTGCCATCATGATCAGCAAGCCGTACCTCAGTTAACACTACACAATTGAATGTTTAGTGTTTTATGCATAATTCTAGTTTTTCGAAGTTTTGTTATGGATAAAAGTATATATTTTTTCAATTTAGTATATCAGCTGATCAGTTCGCTCTCTGAAATATGCTCATATGTTTGTACATCTGCTGATGTATTGATAGCTGTGAAATTGTTGTTTTCACTTTGTGCCTGCATGCTCTCTGCTGCATCGGTTGTAGTTATTGTAAGAATGATATGTTTGCGTACATGCAAGGGCACATTTGGAGCGACATAGCAATGCGCATTTTCGCGTTCGCATGCGCGACCTTGAAACATTTATGAGTTAACAGTTGTATATCTTATCGATTGGTGATATTCGTATTTCTTTGTATTGGGCTGAGGGTACCATATTGGCCTGTGACCAAAGTCAGAGTCAATTCGGCTATCCGAATGCCAATACGGAGGCATTACGAATAAGATCAATTCATTTTTTTTTTAACTGACAATTTTGTGTAGGTGTATCTATGGGCGTAAAATATTCACTCTCTAACCGAACTTCGACATTTTGAACTAGCAATAACGAGACTATCAATTCTCGCATTTATTTCCCGTGCGCTGAAACTGTGGAATGTCTGTGCCGAATCGTGATAGCGTTTGAAATTATGCTGATTAACTCGGCCAATACCGATGAACTCGACCGCAATACCGATGAACTCGGCCGCAATACGAATGAACTCGGCCTATACGGATTCTGAATATACGTCGTGCCGCTATACGATCGGGAAAGCAACGACGATATTAATTAAACGCTTGCGTCGTATTTTGGGCAGTAACCTACGTGGTCAATTGATAACGACTGGTTTTGTTTGCAAGTATGAACATTCTTCTGAACAAGAAATCTAACCAATTCGCTGTTATCGACGAAAAGACGCAGGACAACAAACGTATCGCATTGAGGTGTGCCCGCATTTCCCTCAAAGTTAGACATAAATCGGCGCTCTGCCTACACGAAAAATAATGTATTGATCGCATTCAACCTGTATTGTAGCCCAGTTCAGCCGTATTGGCTGAGTTTACCAAGAACGCGTGCGCAATGTCAAATGCCATAAATCTAGTTGCGATACATGATGACGTAACAATCTGCCGCAGTGCACCCGAAGTATTAATAGTAGTATGACCATTTTTTTTATTTACCAATAGCCAAGCGGATAACGTGTTTAAGCGGCGTGAGTAAACGTTTCATTTCTCGATTGTTATACGGCTGTTTTAGTAGGTAGAGCGTCATCTCAAGAGACGACGCTGACTCGCACTGTTGTCTGCATCTAGAACTTCGACAGCGTCCGCTATGGCTGTGCAGGCCGATTGAGTGACAGTCCCTGTATACGGCAAAAACGGTTTGGTTAATATGATATGTGAATATGTACAGTATTTAATACACAAGAAGACTGGCGGCTGTGGGTGTTGTTTTCACAGTTAGGTCAGACATTTCAATTTGTTTAGTGTTACCAGGTAATTTAAAATATACTATATCTGGCGGTGGTGCTGTACCGCAGTGTCGGCCTATCAAGGTGGCACTGGCATCAGCTCCGTCGAAAATATTGACCCAGTCAAAAACGTAATATCGGCAAACAAATGACAGATGGATTCTTTTGAAGTGAAGGCTGATACGCTACAATAGACAAGCTTATGGGTAGTACATGTAGTGTCTCGTATTGCCGCATTTGCATTAATTATACATTTGTATAGCTTTTCCCTCCATCTTTGCCAATCGTCTCTGCCAGTCTGACACTCTAAATCATGATTGCTTTGTATGTATATAATTGCGCGCACGTACACATTTGATATCCTTTTGTATTGTTTATACCTTTGTTTTAAGTTTTATGATCTGACACTGAATTTCCCTCCAAGGGACAATAATGTCATTGTCATTCGTTGTATTCTCTGGACTCCGCACCCATAAATCACAGCTGATATCTTACTGTAATGGAGCTTGCGTGTGTAGGTTAATGTTTCCGTCTTAGACTGCTTGAACCTCGAGCGCCAACCTTTCAGTGATTAATCAACGACCCCTAGTGTAGGACATAATATCTATATCGTTTTTAAAATACCCCTTATATCTCATGACATTCTTATTGAGTAAATCAGTTCGTTCCTTAACGGTTCTGAATTTAAAGATAATGTGCACGTAACCTAACAATTGTAGGACACACGGAATAGGAAAGAAAAACGACACCTGCGTCACAGACTTAGCATCAGGCATCATGTAGTAGAAACAGACACAATAATGGTTATGTCTACCCTCATTCAAATAACATAGCTATGAGAATATTTGTAGCAATTCTACACTACCACGACTAGGGCCTATCGATTGACGTGAACTTCACATTCTCTCCTACCTTCGTCATTTTGAACAAACAACGAGTATCTGCGAACGCCTTATGGTGTTTATGTAACGATGATCTGTGTTTCTTTTAACATTTTGTAGATATTCCTTTCACGACTGTCTTCTTTCAAGGCATCCCGGCAGGTGACGGCTGGTTTTGCTAGTGTTTACAAAGAAGCATTTGAAGTTAGAGGTTTCCGGAAACTGAACAGTTCCGAGAGATAGTGATCAACCAGACCATTCTGATAACTTCCAGAATGTTACTTCACAACAGGAATCTCTATTTTAATGTTTTTTGTATGTGTTTCGTCGGTTTTTCTGGGATCTATGCTGCGTCGCCTATTGAACGATCGTGTGCGGCCGGTCGTGGTACCTCGCTACTCAAACCAAACGCCGCTAGACAGTCCCGATGTTGGGCATGTTTGAACATTTTTTGAAAATATACCATGGTGCTGTTCACATCAAATCATGTTGACATGTACTGTAAATGATTTGTTCTTGTTCTTGTTTGGGCTGCGACAGTTCAAGCGTTTCATTCCCCTTTAAGGTGTTTTAGTCCCTGTTGTTTATATATTTTCCTTGTACACCTTGTTGTCATTATATACTCCCACACAATTAGGCTTTGCCCCATATTCTTCGCTTAAGTTGGCGTAACACTTATTTAGAATACCATAAACATTTTATCAGAGCAGTTGATTAACAAATTATCAATGCCGCTTTCACACCGACCTGACGGGGACAGTATATTGGCGAGTGAATGCGCGACTGAGTGTAAAGCTCCAACCGGGAGAAGACCTTGTTTTTTATACCCAACATAGCTTCGTCGGTTTGTTACTGGTCTGGTGCAGGACGTGCGTTAAAAGCGCACACAAGCCTTATAGTAATACAGGGCGACTCCCGCACAAGCCAAACCTTACTTTCCGTGGCACAGTCTATTTTAAACAGACAGGCAATGTGTGGACCTTTCGGCACACTAGAAACTAATCGAACAGCCTCTGTCATGCAGTGTAGGTTCTTTAGCTAAAGGTTACGGGTGAGGTCTCCGACAGAAACCGGAGGAACTGTTCATGTTATCTGCGGCAGACATGATCTGCAGATGTATGGACACGCTCTACTGCTAAAACTAAACACATCCAGCGTCTGAGCATCGCTGCATGGAACGTCAGAACGCTCAAAGAAAAAAAGCTATGGCTCTAACCAGCTCCGGCATCGACGTTGCTGCTTTGATAGAAAGCAGATTTGTTGATGAGGGCCACTGAAAAAGACAACACTTTCTTCTGGTTAGGAACTGCAAATGACGAACCAAGAATACATGGCGTGGAATTTGCAGTAAGGAACGCAATTACCACTGAACTATCTGAACTACCAGTTGCAATAACTGAAAGGTTAATGACGCTGAGACTGGAGCCTTCTGACTCGCTTAATGCTACACTTTTCAGTGCCTACGCACCAACTCTGGATGCGATAGACGAAACAAAAGAAGGTTTTTATACTGCCCTTGATTTCATCCTTGCATCTATACCAGCGAATGACAAAGGTTTCCTTCTTGGGTATTTCAACGCTCGTGTAGAAAAATGTGTAGAACTCGAGCTGCTAATTATAAATACCACCTATCGCATGAAAGATAAGTTCAAAAAGTCATAAATGCATCCAAGGTCAAAACATTGGCATCTGATTGACTATGTCATCACGCGTCAACGTTATCGTGCAGATGTCCTCATTACTAAAGCAATGCGTGGCTCTACAGGTTGCTGGACTGACAACATGATAATCCTTGCCAAAGTAGCAATTCAAATCGCACCATAACACCGGAAACAACACGCTACAAGGAGGAGGATAGATGTGGGCAAACTGAAAGACACAAACGTCAGCCTTCAGCTCCAACATAAGCTAGAAGAGAAATTCGCAGATTTGCCAAAAGAGAATCTTTCGGTAAACGAAGAATGGACAACTTCACCAAAGTACGCCAGGAAACACTTAGAGAGATGACACAGAAACGGAGCGATATGAACATTCCATTTCAGGAAAGCTGCGACAGAGAAAATTACTCCTGTCAGTAAGAAACAAAAAAATAAAATATACTAACATGATCCGCGAGTAACATCAGCCAGAGAGGCATATAGGGTCTACCAGCAAAACTCTGCAGCTGACAACAGAATGAGA
This sequence comes from Paraescarpia echinospica, assembly GCA_020002185.1. Lineage (NCBI taxonomy): Eukaryota > Metazoa > Annelida > Polychaeta > Sabellida > Siboglinidae > Paraescarpia > Paraescarpia echinospica. The sequence continues at coordinate 59,178 of JAHLWY010006447.1, read as the reverse complement.
TATGAGCAGGCCAAGACGAACATGAGACAGCCTGTACCATTGTGCAGGAGGAAGAACTTTGCAGCACCGTTGCTAAAGTCGAAAATGCACACATTAATGGAAGACACGGACAGAGCTGGAAGCTTATAATCCAGATAAGTGGTACAAAGACAGCTCGTAAAGGACAATTATAGGGCTAAACTGCAGAACAAAGGGTGGCAAACTGTTACGATCACTTCCACATACTACTAGGCAGTTCGTTCACCAGACATAGACGAAGAGGATTAAGAGATCCAACCAGTAATCGTAAATATCAACATCAAGGAAGGACCTTTTGAAAGAGACGTGTATGAGAAGGCCAAGAAATCCCTGAATGATGGAACGAGCTGCTGGGATGATGGTATACCACCTGAAGTGCTAAAACACTGCGAAGTGGAAGGTATCAAAGTATTGCAACAAAACTTTGATTGAAGGGAAATACCGATACAGTGGACAGTTCTGAACATTATTCCAATACCTAAGAATGGCGATTTAAGCATAGCAGGGAATTACAGGGACATTAACCTGAGCTCCATTGTGGCAAAGATATTCAACAGGATGATATTGAACAGAATACGTCCTGAAATTGACCACCACCTCAGAGACAATCAGAATGGATACCGGACAGGGAGGACAACAGTAGGTCATATACTAACCCTGAGAAAGTTGATTGAATGAATTAGAGCAAAGCATCTTCCCGCAATTATGACATTCGTAGATTTCCAAAAAGCATTTGATACGGTTCAACGTGGCAAGATGATGAATATTCGTGAAGCCTACGGTAGGGCCTACTTTGGTTCATGTTATTAAATTACCACATAGTAATATTTCAAATGTATATAATTATGATATTAGGATAATATGTATAATCGTTTTTTTTAAATATGTATATTCATATTATAACAAATAATATATATTTTACTTCGAAAAATCTCTAACACTCAACTGATGATTACTTATAAACACAAATACGATGGTAATGATATATTACGACTAAACAGGTATACCTAAGTAACATACAATTGTGACATGGCTTTCCGCAAAAAAGCGTCTTCCACAAGGCCCGGGTGTTGTAATAAACGGAATAAATTGCTATGTCGCAATAAATATTGCAGTTTTTGGTTATCCTGCTGGGTTCATACGCATACATAACAACCCATAAGCGGGAAAGTTTGCATTATTTGACTTCCCTTAACAAAATCTAACTGCTACTGATGACACATAAAAAGAGTAATATTACAGCGTAGAAAAAACGGATGTCGTAATAAAAAATTCTTTGAAAGGTTATACACAATTTCTGAACGGAACGCGTTGAATATTGGGGGGGGTGGCTGAGGTTCTCCAAAAACATCCATTTGCACCCCCTCGAGGCGTAGAACATCTAAATATTGGGGATTTGGTCCTATGTCCAGCCCTCCAACCAATAATATTAAGGGGAGGAGGCTGAGCCCGAAAGGGCCCGGTTCCGACGCAAATGATGTATGTATACAGGCCTACTTACGTATGTATGTATAACGTATGTACGTGTGACAGTTTGTATGCATGCACGTGTGTACGTAAGAACGTACGCACAAATGTTCGTATATACGTACGTATGTATGTAAGTGTGTATGTAAGTAAATATCTATGTTTGTATATATATATATATATACAAACATAA
>JAHLWY010006447.1:0-52500 GCA_020002185.1 Paraescarpia echinospica | reverse complement strand
TTTTGTTCCTTACGCCCACGATGTGCCGTTTGAAATATTAATAATGCGCGGAAGCTCTACATATCCCGAAAGGGCATAGTGATATCCATCTATAGTGACATTTTTATTACCCCGATTTAATAATTCACTGTGTAGCAGAACAAAAGCAAGATTTTTATCAATTGTAAATTTTTTGACATCAGCCCTGAACATGGACGAAACCATAATAATAATAATAAACCTATTTTATTTAATATAACGACAGATCAGTTTTTTAAATTGCTAGTGGCGCTTTACGACATCACATACAAAACGAATATATTTTCATGAAATTGCTAAATAAACACACATTCTCTACAAATAGCATAAAGGCTACTTTAAATAAACATCTACAATATATGTATATTGTTTAATGAACATAAACTATATTAATCATATTCTAATTTAATATATATTTACTTATATAGGTTATTTAAAATAAATGCATAAATATTTTTGGAATGTTTCTAGAATATTAACGAACATCAGTAAAATACAAATGTGTGCAGTATTTAAATTAAAATACTAAAATTATTATTTTAATTAGCGTTCAGTAGATCTATCAGTATGTGGAAATAAGCCAATATAAATACATAGCACCTAACTAATGTATACGTAGTTATACAATATTATTATAATAAACAGACAAACATATACATAGTTTAATACAGAATAAGAGAACTACATTAATGCAGGGACTATCATGTTGGACTAGAAAGAGAGTCGATAAAAATTAGTCTTTAGACATGCTTTGAAAGAAGATACGTACTGAACGAAAAACTGGGTGTACCACTCGATGTATACATTGGCGCTTCCGCTAATTTTAGATTCTCGGTATATATCCAGAACGATATCAGCATCTTCTCGCGAGCACCACGTACTTCCACATACAGAGGTCGCACCATACACCACCAGGATAAGTTGTATTATACAACTCATTATCTGTGACAAAGAATCAATGTAGATATATGTTGAGAAGTTGTATTCAGAATTGGAATGTACTAACAATAGTGTTTGCACGGTTCATATTATCTGACACACCATGACCCGAGATTATAATCGTGTGACAAAGCGAACATATATGTATTATTATATGAGTTAATACAGCTACCGCTACAGTTAAAAATAACGGAACTAATTTACATTTACATGTCACAGGGATAGATGGCGAATTTATGTTTACAAAATGCAACATGACTATAAGTAAGCGTTGTGGTCTTGGAATTGTAAACTATATGTATATATATATATCATCCCAGGAGCCGAAGTCGATTCGCCTCTTTCTACGCTCATCCATGTCCTTGGTCAAATCACTTCAAACATAACAATTGGCAATGTACTTCAAAACGACATACGTTGTTATGTAGACTTACTTTTTTAGTGGACAAATTGAATGTTCAGTCATTCCTAGGTGACGCCACGGAATGATCATATGTTGCATACAATGCCGTAACTGACAACTGAGGAAACAAAATATTCAGCGGGAAGGAAATTATGGTCAACATGCAGTAATGGTTATGACAGCTCACCTTGATCTTTTGGTCCGTGCTTGGTTGTAAACTAGTAGTATTAATTAATCTAATATGGGTTATTATTGCCCTCAAGGTATGGTCTACTGCTACTGTAATAAACAATACTTGTTACTATATCATTATAGTGTTACTTCATTAACTTCCCTTTGTCCCTTTCTTAAATACCTATATCAATATTTGTCTGACATATTCATTTTTCCCCGTCTATTTGATATACAGCTGTACAGTCTTAAGCTCCGTGTTCTCAGAGTTGTTAACTATACTCACGACAGATCGCGCCCTTCTCCGTGTTTGTTCCTCGCCGACGTGTGTTTGTAGAAGTGATGTGTTACTGTCAACAATCACACTGTTCTACGTCTCTCATGCTAACAGTTTTACACGTGTACGACGTTACGTGATGATCGTGGTTTGTGACCTCAGCTGTTATCGAAGTCCGGTTTCAATAACGGCTGTTTAGATTGATAAACACCCGGGTGTTGACTTTTATACACATTGAAGCTTGGAGGTGTTTTTAAGGTGTTTAAAAGTTGTGTTTACACGGTAGATAGCTGAATCAGGTGTTTATTTATTTAAATCAGGCGGGCGTTTAAAACTGAAAACGTCTAGGTGTTTAAAACATGACCTACACGGTGCTTAGTTGAAATAGGCGTATAGATGTTTACCTTGGAAACTCTTCATGACCAATTCCCTAAAACTGCATGGAGAAGAACAATTGTGTTAATATCAACATTTGTTATTGTATAAAAATACAATGAATGAATACCTTCATCAACACAAATATTGCAATAACAAACTGGTGAAATAAACTACATTTCATTTGACTTAACTCTTTAGCATTATCAATACCGACACTTCAGTATCAGTCAACACGTACGATTAAAAATATGAACACGAATCGTTCAACAGCAAGTTCCTAAAACAAAATGCAATTAATTTTGATAGTTATCAGAAGGAAAATGTATGTCGAAATAAAATGTGAAACCCGTGTTTTGTAAGAATGAAGAAAACATACAAACGGTACAGCGTAGTACTGCAATATTTGATTGGATGCTGTGATACTGGACAGTGAAGGGGCATCGCATATTTGAACTTTTTCAACAATGTATAACTATCAAATGTAGTGTACACGTAGCGTGTAATGCATTCGTGAAAATCCACGTAACTTAAACAGTCAGAAGTGCCAAAATAAACATTCAAAGTAAAAATTAGTAAAGTTTATTGCAATGTCGCTGCGCAGCGTTATCATTGCTACGCACGTCTGGTGTCGTCTAGCTTGCGCAGTGAATATACACGCATACACAAATGGAGTGACTGGCATTTGAACAAAATGCACCACCTACATCAGTCGTTCGAGCTTATGCAAACATTGGATGACGTTTCGGGACTTTGACTCAATGAATGGCTCATTGAGCACACACTGCTAGAGCAACCCAAGCACCTGTGAGTAGGTCCTTGGGTAACTGATCCACGCAGTGTAGTACACTGAGAGTAACGCGTACAAGGCCTGACTGAAAGACACAGAGGTGCAAATGATCTTGACGGTCCCGTCAGCTGTGACGAACTGATCCACAATTTCATTCATCACCAGTAGTGCACACTACGAGCCGGGGAGAGCCTGTCCATTCAGCACTTCTGCAGGCATAGAGTTGTTTCTGTGATAGATTCTGGAAGAAGCGATTTCGAGTTGATCTCAGCGTGAGAATGCGTCAGACCATGCTGAACATACACAACCCTCTGACCATTTTTATTGCCACTCCCTGCCCGGAAGCAGAAGAAAAAGCGAGACACATACCTTAAAAGGGCGGGATACACGTAGATAACAAGTATTGGACTCTCGATAAGTCAAAAGACTTCCTTGTCCACCTGCTACCTAGAGTTAATTTTATGGATGGCAATCTTGTTAAATCTATATCTACTCGATACTCACTAAGAGTTCTATCCAACTAGGAAGCCGTGCCAATCCAGTGAAGTCCTGAGGGGTTCTTCTCTATAGAGAAGGGATTTACTACAACAAGAACAAGGAAGGCAAACCAATAAGTATAAACAATTACGAAATGGTCACAAAATAACTAGACTGAAAAAGTTACTACCAATATAAAACATTGTTATATTAATCCAGCTCTTAACACTCATATCATACGATATATACGACGCAGTGATGAAACTTGTCAGAATGGATTTTTTTGGGGGGCTGAGTTATTAATAATAAGGAATTGCATGGTATTTCATCCTTTGCCGCATTTAAATACTTCTAGCTGCTGGAATGCCATGATGTCTCCATGCACACCCTATATTCACAGAATAGTTCCATTAATGTAAACATATTTCTGCACGGACGTTTCTGCATTATTATGATGTCTATATATATATTCTTTTTTTGCACGACAACTCTGTGCAAACATATGACCGATTCCCATAAGTGCACCTGTTACAGCCCGTATATAAATATGTGGTAACCCGGAAAAAAACAGAGCCAACGCTTCTACAAACACGTGATAAAAAATGCAATTATTAAGTATAAGCCCTGCTGCCCATAATATGTTAATTTATAATCTGGTATACAAAACAAATGACGTTTGCATGAAAATATTGAGAAAAAAAATTAATACGTATAGCTAAGGCTTTGATATATAAAACTGAACAAGAGAAACTAAATCAAAGATGAAATTGATGTAAATTATTTGTATCATCAGTAGTAAAATAAGTATATATATATATATATATACTTATTTTTGTTCAGTTTTATATATATATATATATATATATAATATAAAACAACTATATAGTAAATTGCGAGATAAATATATTATAAATATATATTAGTTAATTAATAACTAATAAATAACTACAGTAATAACTCATTAGTTTCAATTAAAATTTCAAATAATCAAATAAATATTGCGTATGACGACTAAAGTATAAAATTATGACGACTAAACATTAAAAGCGAGTTTAAAGTAGTGTGATTTAAGATGAGCTTTAAATGTGTCCATGCACTGTATCAATCGTAGATCTTCCGGCAACGCATTCCAGAGGGTCGGTCCAGCGCACGAGAACGAGCGACGGCCGTACCGCTCAAGGTGGTGCCGCGGTACAGTCAATAGTCCACGGCCAGTTGGCCGAAGTGCGCGCCGCGGCACGTATGGTGTAATCAATGACGCGAGGTAGGCCGGCGTCTTGTCGTGAAGGGCGGTGAACACAAGCACGAGTAACTTATACTGGATGTGCCACTTCACCGGTAGCTAGTACAGGCTATTCAGTGCTGCCGTGATGCTCTGTCGATCGTCCCGCCTAATACGTAATATGACTCTAGCCGCAGAGTGTTGTACCATCTCAAGGCGGTGGAGTAACCGGTCGGATATTCCGTACAAAATAGCGTTCCCGTAGTCTATTCTTGAAGTAACAAGAGCATGTACGAGACACTTGGTTGTTTCGGTCGTTAATGTGTCGCGTATACGTGCGATTCGGTGCAGGTGGTAATATGCACTCCGGCACGGATTTGCTACTTGTGAGGTCGGCATCAATAATAAAACCGAGATCTCTGACGACAGCAGATGTTGGCACAAGCTGACCGCAGACATCGACATGTGTTAGTGTTATTTGCACGCAGAGGGTGGATGATTTAATGACAATGGCCTGCGTTTTAAACCGCTATGTCAATCAGTTGGTCGAGTCTAGACATAGCTTTGACGTGTGTACAGCATCCCCTTTGATGTATTTCTTTCGGCACAGACCTGCAGTAAATGGCAGTTACAAGTTGCTGTGTGCAATTAGCAATCCACCAGTATAACAATTACTTTACATGGGTTAAGATGTCTCTTACAAGTCACTGTTATAACAGACTATTTTAATTTTCAACACCTCCAAGATTCCACTATAATGTCCGAAGATTTATGCACAATAGAGGTGTAATTATTAATATTGTTAATAGTAGTCAGCATCAGATCTTACTTTTAATAGTAGTCAGCTTTTGCATTCGGGGATGGAGTGGGCAATGGAAACTCTGGGGGACGGAAAGTCACTTGGCACTGATGACATCACTGCAGAGCTAATAAGAGCAAGTGGCGAAGCCCCCCCCCCCTACCTATTCAGTCTATACACAGAGAATATCACGAGAGAGGTTGATACTTACCCGAGAAGTAAGTTTTGTTATTGGACTGAAAGTGAATGGACAGGAGATATATGAACTGAGATATGCCTACGACACAACGTTGACATCTGATACAAAAGAAGGATTGGATGACTTGATAACTACGGAATTGAAGCTAAACGTGGGGAAGACTAGGATTGTGGAAATGGAGGGATGTCGGGGGCCAGCTCGCGTCACAGTAGATTGCAAGGAGGTGGAACGAGTGGAAAGTTTTGAGTGTTTGGGTTCACTGATGCAAGCGGACCGAGATGGGACGAGGGGGATCAAGCGGAGGTTGGCAGTGGCGGCTGGGAAGTTGACGAAGATAGGGGGTCGTGGGGAACGGCGTACGTGGATATGAAACTGCGAATTATCCGAGTCTGCATATTTCCAACTGCTACGTATGGATGCGAAACCTGGACTCTTAATAAGAACATTACTAAACGTATATATGCGTTTGAAAACAAGTATTATAGAGATATTTTGTGAATTTCGTGGACTGGGCATGGGGCTGGCGAATCCATCGCGGATGAGCTTGGTGTTATACCCGGGACTTTATTGAACTTTGTAAATAAACATCAACTAAGTTATTTCGGCCATGTGAAACGCCATCGGTTACCGGAGAGACTAATAATGGAAGTTGGGGTGGAAGGCGGCGGAGGCGGAGGAAGACTAAGGAGACAAAGGGAGGGGGACATGGAGGGATGGATGGGAGCAGGCGTCTGGCGGGTGGGGAGAATGGCAAATAAAAGAGCCGTCTAAAGACAACCCATCAAGGCTGCAACGTCCGGAAATGGATAAGCAAACCCAACCAACCAACAGTGGTCTGTTTCATGTACGCACGCACGCACGCACGCATGCGCGCACGCACACACACACACACATAAACTACCTACCTTGTTGTGGTATTTATATAACCTAGCACCACGAGCAAAGCCCTCTCAACTCCTTCCCAAATGCCCAGTTCTGCAGCACTTTCATGACTAATGTAGACCAAAATATTAAAAAAACACTAAACATTCAAAGAAACTGATCTGTTATTTTAATAATTACAACAGAACATTGCAATGTCACACCCAAGCTTCAGATATATTCTACTCACCCCCCCCACACACACACACATATATATATATATATATATGTATATACACATATATATATATAAATATATATGTATATATACATTTATATATATATGTATATATATATACATGTATATATATATATATATATATATATATATATATGTATGTATATGCAGAAGTAGGGGTTAAAAACAGTACATTTCTCTGAATAAAAACTCAAAATTAACTGTGTGACAGTTAATAACAGCCAACCTATATTTACAGGAATGCACACTTCTTGGCCATGAAATTGTAGAGTACTGAACGCTGTGACACATGTTTGCCCTGTTAACCTAAACATGTATAACAGGATGTGACGCTCAAAGTTCTCCTTTTCCAGCAGTTCACAAGTGCACTATTTATCTTTATTTACTACATAATTCTGTCAAACCTGCCGAACACGGGTTGTCCATGGTCGTAACTGAGCAAGATAACGCATCCTTTCTTGAAATGATTTATGTATTTATGTTTCTTCACAACCGTAACATGGGTTTCCATGAACAGCATATGTACATACGTGTGCCATGCTCGTTATTAAGTCAGTGTAGTCTGGTTTGATATCTATTTCACCTCCTTTCCCTATTCTTTCACCAGGTAGACCAAATTTGGTGACTGCATGCCATTAGCACCACGTTCCTTATATAACAAAAACACACTTGGTGTTTCTTGCTGAGGGTTTTCAGCAAGTTTCTGTAGGATTTGCATTTTAAACCCTTGAAGAAGGCATGCTTTGCTTCAAACCTGAGGCACCTATAATTTATGCCAGGCCCAAATAGTCTCATCTGGTCAGGCATGTGCAGCAGGTAATGCATTTTAGCAGTGATACAAGCCCTGGGATATTGGGGAACACCAAATAAAGCCGCCAGTGCAGCTGAAAAGCAGTTCCCAATCTTTATAGTTTGGTATCTATCAGTTAGATACGAAGAAAACCAGCTTAGAGCTGTGCCAGATATGCCGTACCAGTTTAATAGGCGTCCAATGAGAATGCTGTGATCAATCGTGTCAAACGCAGCAGAGAGATCTAGTAAAGTAAGTGCAGTCACTTTACCATTATTAATGTTCAAGTTAATGTCATTATGAACCTTTATGAGGGCAGTCTCTGTTGAATGTTAAAGCATACATAATGTTACCGCAGACGCCTAACAAAAATGGTTGAGGTGGTGTTCACAATATGTTAGGTCTATGAAATACACTATGTTAGGTAACTGAAATATAAAGAACTGTAAGAGTTTACAACATTTATGCTTTGGAGATAGATTTGTCAAATGTGCCACAACACTTTTTCCTGCACACTCGCGCACACGCACGCACACACACGTATACAATTACAGTAATTTGCCCAGGATTGTGTGGGCATGTCTTAGTATGTGATGCTTACAAACGAAGTAGGCGGACATAAACAAGATCTGTATCAGGCACCGGGTAACTGGCCCGAATTGCAACGTGTGAAAGAAGGGCACTTCCCTCGTGGCACATGTTTGACAGTATTGGAAACTGGGGCAAGGCTATCTTACTTTGTGGCACAACCAAACGAACCAGCAGGTATGTTTCAGATATTGGGTAATTGGCCCTATGTGCAACCTGTGAAAATATGACACTGCCATCATAGTACATGTTTATCAGTGGGGTAGACGGACGCAAGACTGACACTCTACGCAAACACGTACTTCCAAGCAAATACATATTTCTAGGAAACATTAGGTACGCAGACGTAACGTGGAATAAAGTGCATTTTTGGCCAATGAGTCTAAAATATATAACAAAAACAACCATTTACAGTTAAATTGCATGGTCAGCGCCATTGTGATAGAAAGCCTGAAGCCACAAAGCCAATCGCTACCAAGTTCGCCGGGCGCCGAAGTGGGAACACTGGTGTAGTTTGTAATGCTCAGTAGCCTATATGTTTAGGCTAACCGCTTATTCGCCTTCTTAGTCCTATTTCCTGAGCTGTTAAATACATTGATAGTGATGAAAGTTATTTTTATTTATATAATGCGACTTGCTTACATCCATAGACGGTACAGCAGACTAGGTATTGAAAAAATGTGTAAATATGCTATTTCGATGTCGTAATAAACATGAACATATCATTGTTTCAACAGCACCGACATCACGATACAACTGTTTTAACAAACCATTTGACAATATATCACGAAAGTATCTTCAGTCTTGTTCATAGAATGTATGTACGTGTAATTCCGTCATGCAGTAGCCAGAGCTTCGGACTCCCACGCGAGAAAACCCGGTTTCGAATCATGTGCGGCGATATCGAACCTTGGGCAAGTTCGTTCACTTTACATTGCTCCAGTTCACTCATCGGTATGAATGAATACCTGGCTGTAGAAAGTGGTGGATATTTGTGTACGAGTAGTTTGCGCGCATCAATTGCAGCATGAAGGAGGTTGGAGACAACACACATTTCTTCACAATGTATCCGCAGTTGGAATTTGCAAGCTACTGTAATAGAATGAAATGTCGAAGAACGTTCACAACACTATGAAAGGAGATAATACGTGAGTTTCTCGATGGCTAGACTAACATTGCCTTGTACTGCAGCCCAGACAACATGGTAGTTGTCCTGCCCAAGTCGTGTTTCAAACAATAACTACTGCTAGGAGAAATTTAACGCAAACACGTCATGCCGCAATTAAATCCACTGCATTTTGACTGCAAAATTTTGAATTTGTTATTAATTACTAGCTGGGTCACCGGTGTTACTCGGACAAAAAGGCAGTCGTATACATCCTCAAGTCATTTGCACTGAAATATAAAAATGTGTTGTTGACATAATTATGAACAATGAAAATAGTCCAAACCTCAAATACCCATTACTTTCACCCCAAACCATCCGAAATGTTTGCAGCCTACCCGCATTAATAATTATTGTAATTGGTCACTGACCTAATTGATAGGACAACCTTTTGTCAGAAATCACAAGCGTTCACCCGTGTAGCTAACGTAACCAGCAACAGGCAGCTGGGCTACGCGTCCGGAATTTTTATAATGTTACTAACATAAATCTAATACATTTGTCTGCATACAGCCAGTGACATATTTGTAGATATTTTTACATATTACTTGGTGCAAAAACAAAGGCAGCAGTGATTGGTGTAAGTGAACGTGACTTGATGACTCGGTTGAGGACACGGAGGTCGAACTGCCCGGATACTCAGTCCTCCGTCATGACCGTCTGTCTTTATATCGGAAGTGACCTTACGTTTAACCCACGTCAAGATTTACTAACCGACGGCGTGGAGACTGTGTAGGTGGTAGTCCTCCTGCCTAAAACGCGTCCCATACTGACAGGGATCTGTTACAAGCCACCGAGACAATGTAACTTTTACGAACGTTTAGATTTGTCCTTAAATGAAGGAAACGATTTTAGTAAATGCATTTTGCTTGGAGATTTTATTATTAATGTTTTGGTGCCATCTAGAAACAATATTCTGGTTAGTGCTCTACGAAATTTTGAACGTGCATTTGGCTTTCTGCAATTGATTGCAGAACCTACTAGAGTATGTACTAATAGTGAATCTGTTATTGACCTTATTTTAGTAACTGATCAAAAGAAAACATACCAGTCAGGTGTTCTCAGTGTTGGGATTAGCGACCATTTAGTAACTTATTGTACGAGAAGGTATTCAGAGTCCCAGTGAACAAGCATAGTACATTTCAAATGCGTTGCTCTAAACATTATGGTAAAAATCAGTTCGTGCACAATCTAGATGACATGGACTGGACATATGTATTAAGTTGTAACAATGTTGATATTGCATGGGGCAAATTTAAATAAAACTCTTATCAGTTCGTGATCAACTGGCCCCATGTAAGTAGGTTCGAGTTAAACAAAGAACACACTATTGGATGTCAAGCGAGATACTTAACTTAATCAGTCAAAGGGATAATTATCTACGTAAATTTAGAAAGTCAAAAAATCAATCGGACTTCACGCTGTTTGTTTATCACATATATCAAACCAACAGAAAAAAGCTAAATCTCTGTATTATGTACAGGATGTAAATTAAAATCACAATCGACCAAAAAAGCTGTGACAAACTCTGAAAGAGGCTGGCTTATAGTCAAAATGTAATACCAAACCGAAACGTGTTAGTCTGAAATTGATGTATGCTTTAATAAACGGAAGGTCGCGGAACACTTTAATGATTATTTTACTTCTATTGCTGCATCGCTCGTTGAGAAGCTACCATGATCTTCTGGTTGATTCGGTCAAGTTCACATTGTTGATTTTTATTATTAACAAAATGTTTCAGATAATATGTTTGGTGTATTCAGTGTAACTGTAGAACAAGTGTCCAATATATTAAGTAGCATAAGCGCTAGTAAGGCAACAGGTTTATATGAACTCCGTGCTAAATTTGTCAAAGATGGTTCAACTGTCATAGCATAACTTCTTACTCACTTTGTGAACTAATCTATAACTACTGGAAATATCCCCGAGGACTTGAAAATGGCCAGGGTTGTACCATTGTATAAAAGAAGAATACGACTAGTGCTGAAAACTACAGATCAATTTCAATGTTAAATCTGATTTCTAGTGTTCGAAAAAAAATTCTTCAATTAATTAAGTGACTTGTTAACGGAACATAAACTACTATACGAATTTCAATCTGGTTTTCGGTCATCGTATTCCACTGATACATGCTTGATCCACCTAACCGATTATATTAAACAAGAAAGTGGTAATGGCAATTACACAGGCATGATATTGTTGGATTTTCAAAAGGCTTTTGACACTGTAGATCATACTAGTCTTTTGATGAAACTGAAGGGTGTAGGTGCAAATGAACTCTCTATATGTTGGTTTAGATCTTATTTTACGGATAATGTACATGTTACCGATGTCGATGGAACAATGTCTGGGGCAAAACGCATTACTTGCGGTGTACCACAAGGTTCAATACTTGGGCATCAACTCTTCCTGTTATATGTAAATGACGTGTCTGCAGTTAAATGCAAGCTTTTGTTATATGCGGACGAGTGAGTGTGTGTGTGTGTGTGTTTGTGTGTGTGTGTGTGTGTGTGTGTGTGTGTGTGTGTGTGTGTGTGCGTGTGTGTCTGAATTCAGTCAAAACGTCAATAAAGATATACGTGTAAAAACGAGGGTCAAGATGGTGACATTGAATATGTTTAATCACGCGGAGATCTATGTTGACGATACATCTACATTTAAAAAATTACGTGCAACGGAACTCAAAGCAAACGTGCTGTGATTGCCTTGATTATGGGATCGAAGCAGTTATCCCACGCGTCCTCGTGGAATTTGTCCACCACGAAACCAATGTCCTCTTTCAATCTCTGACGCAATAATTGCAAACAAAAATGACACTCCGATTGAAATGAATGTCAATATTCAGTTAATGTTATGCGCGTCTGATAAGATTATGCATATACACAAACACGAAGGAACATATGCACGTACATACAAACGTCTGAATTTAAATTTGAAACACACACACACGCACACACACTTCGCGGTTGTGTATTAATGGCATAGTTTCTGCGAAGGTCTTCCCAGTCCATTCTGCAATATTGTATGACCATCATTTCCTCTGTCTTCCCTGTCTTCTTTTCCTCGGCACAGTTCCTTGTAGTATTGTTTTTGTGAGCCCGCTTGATCGTGTTACACGACCATTCCATCTCAGTTTCATCGTTTTTACTGTGGTCAGCAGGTCTTCATAATGTCCCACATGTTGAGTGATGTTTTTCTGATTTCATCTTTGGTGATGTGGTTAGTGTAGGAAATACCGAGGATTCTTCGGTAGCATTTCATTTCCACTGCAGCAATTTTTCTTTGCAGTTCCGCTGTGAGGGTCCATGATTCGCATGCATACAGAAAGATGGAACGGACCAGTGTACGTACTAGTTTAAGTGTGGATATCAGTGCGATGTTCTTGTCTCTCCAAACTGGTTTCAATTTCGCCAGTGCTGGTGTCATTGATGATAGCTCCGAGGTACTTGAACTGACTTACTCTTTCCAGTTCGCTTCCATTGGCAGTTATTCGGGAGCTCATTGCATTTTTGTTGTTTGTCATTAGCTTGTTTTTTTCTGTGCTAATTTCCATTTCATATCTGGCTGATGTTTCTTCCTGTCGGTTCACAAGGCTAGCAAGTTCCTCTTCACTTCCAGCTAACCCGTCGATGTCATCAGCGAACCGTAGGTTGGTGATGATGCATCCTCCAATGTCGACTGTGTAAGTGTGGTCTTCCAGGGCATCTGCCATTATTCGTTACAGGAATATGTTGAATCATGTAGGTGACAAGAGGCATAATTGACGGACTCCGACTGATATATGGAACCAGTCACCTACTACAGCGCCTTGCACCAGTACTGCGCTGCTAGCTTTAGCGTATAACTGCTCGATGGTGTGTACTAGTTTTTGCCCAATATTGTAGTTCTTCATTGTCGCCCACAGTGCGGCATGCCACGCCCTGTCAAATGCCTACTTGAAATCAATGAAGACATGGAATAATTCATGTTGATGGTGCAGGTATTTCTCACCGAGAACAGAAAGATTGAATATGTGTTCCGTGGTGCTTCTTCTACTGCGAAAGCCCGCCTGTTCTTGGGCGATGATCTCTTCTACTTGTGGTTTCAAACTGTTCAAGATGACTCTCAGCATCACGTTGCTAATGAGGCTGATGGTTCAGTAGTTCTGACATTGTTGTAGGTTGCCTTTCTTGGGGAGAGTATTATCAGTGATTGAGTCCATGTTGTTGGCCACTCTCCAGTCTGCCAGATTTTGTTGCAGATGTTGGTGAGGATGTCTATCACCGTTTCTCCGCCGTTCAATATCAGTTCTGCGGGGATGTTGTGGAATCCAGCTGCCTTTTTCAATGATCTTACAGCTATCTCCACTTCTTCACGTAAAATTGGAAAGTCGTCCTCATTTTATGATTCTTGACTGACTAGAACACATAGATCTCCATTTGGTCTGGAAGTTGTATAACTCCGAACAGTATTCCGTCCATCTGTTGATAATATTTTCTTCTTCGGTGAGGCATTTCCCTTCTTTGTCTTGAATTGTGTTGTCTTTTTCTTACCTTTGCTTTGTTAGTTCTCTCGCAGCTTGGTACGCTCTTTTCGCTGTTGTTGTTGGTGAGGCAGTCTTACATTTCCATGCACAGTTCTTCAATCCATTTTTTCTTTTGTTTCATTCTCTTTCTGATCTTCCCGTTGATCTCACTGTAATTTGCTGCTCTCTCTTCCATATACTTGTTTTTCTTCAAATCACATATTTCCAGAATGTCTTCTGTGACCCAGGGTTTGGCCTTTCGGCGTTGTTTCCCTAAGATGTAATTTGCTGTTTCTGTCATCACTGCATTAAAGTTGGTAGTCATCGCTTCTAGATTTTATTCAACCGTCAGCAGTGGTGCAAACTTCCCTTCAATTTTTGTTTGGAATGACGCCAAGATCGCAGAGTCTCTCAGTTTTTATAAGTTGAACTTGAACATGGTATTCTTAGGTTTATTGATCTTTTTCAGCCGTACTTTGAAGTTCATAAAGACCAGATCATAATCACTTCCTACGCCTGCTCATAGGAAAGTCCGTGATTTGGCCCTGTTGATCCCAGATCTTAACAGATTTTGCAAGAGGGTGTAGTAAATCTGATTGTCATATCTCCCACCCATTAAGTGCATTCCATGTCCATCTTCGGGATGCTTTATGTCTTCCAAATGTGTTTGTAAGCACCATGTTGTTGTAGTTGGCAAACTTCAGCAGGCACAGCCTCCTCTCATTAGCTGTAGCATTACAGAAAGGACAGCAGGCATCTTTTCATTCTGCATGTGCATCGACACCCACGTTGGCATTCCAATTACCCTGTACAATCAGAATACCCTTCTTGTCTACCCCGTCGGCGATGTCCTGCAGTTTATTGTAGAATTCTTCCACTTGCTCATCATCATAATCTGATGTCGGGGCATAGACTTGTACCACCGTGATGTTGAAAGGTGTAAGGCGGATGGTTATGAGCCTGCCGGATGTTGGGTGGCACTATAGTAGTTCTTTATGTTTTTGTTAACAAGCATCCTACTCCCTTTACATGTTTGTAATTTTCTCCACTGTAGCAGAATGTATTTCCTTCATCCGCTTGTCCTTCACCATAGCTCTTCCACCTGGTCTCGCATAGTTCAAGGAGGTGCCATTTATATATTGCCATCTCACGGTGCAAGTTCTTTCATTTTTCCTGTTTTGTTAAGTGTTCTTACATTCCATCAGGCAATTGTGATGTAGTCCCTCCCACGGATCATTTTGGGTGAGGGTCCATTAGTAGCATATTTGTCACGTCCATCCTGATGGGAGGCGGATGGCGCGGTCATTGGTGACCCGGGCTGCGATCGATCCGGTGTCGACTTTGGTGCTTTGTTAATCATGTAGCGTGTCTGGGGTAGAATGTCTAACCTGGTGGAGCCCATCCCTCTCCAGGCCGCTATTTGACCCATAGCTGGAAACTAATTTGTGGGGGTCGGGACATGACCACACCCTGTTGGGCCCTGCAACCCGCACTTATCGCCTTCATACACAGACACACACATACACGCGCGGACGCACGGACGCACGCACATATGCACGCACGCAAACATACACCCGCACACACACTAACTCAGTAAATTCGGATCATTGTAAGTGCATCTCATGCCAGCCGCCGGATTGTACTGATTTAGTTCGAGGTCATTGCAGTTCTACTACCACCCATTGCTCACGAAGATAAATCTACTCACGTCGAAGTATTCCGCCTTCACCCCGTCTATCGCCGCGTGCTGAGCCGCCATATGCGACGTGATTTCCTCGAGAAGTTGTGGGTTGTATAATGCGAGTATACTGACTTGAATACCGTTAGCCACCCGATATGCGTGAGCCCCAAACTCTGGACTGTGGATGTCGTCAACGTTGACATTGGCGAAAAGAGCCTTCGTGGCAGGGTACTTCTCCATCAATCTGAAAAGATCAGTACGTCCCGTTTTAGTATTTGTTAGATGAGAGAATAATAATATATAGTATATATTTTCTTTACACGTCTCCTCTTTGCAGGATAACGTGTTGATTCCAAGACCCTCACTGCCATAAAGGTAAGTATGCGTATATAACACAAGTTTCGTTCGAAATCTACTTCCAGCATTGTTGATATCCCCAGGTTTTCATTAATCCTGCCCCGTGATATGGGGATGAACAATGACGTTGACGGACCAATGTCCCATAACGTGTACAAATTGGGCTGTTGCAGGTTCAAAGAATGATGATTCTATACAATTAAGTTATAGTTTGCTATTGTACATATTAAGAGGCATATTTTCCATAAATAGTTGTGTTGGTAATATGATTTACTTTTGCTATGACAGTTACATGAAATAAAAACTAAGTTTCATAGCGTGTCCAGCGTCATCAACGAAAAGTTACTGTCTATGTACATACATTTTGAACATTTCAAATTATGTGTAAACTGGAAAATATTTTGGAATCGTCCAGTATATTTAATAACAATCTACTTTAGATCAATTTGGCGTGTACAGCATCAACAAGCGGCTTAGACTGACATCTTGATTTCTCTCCGGTCAGTATACTTGCATATCAGTTTAACTATTATTGGTTACTGATGTGTCCACATATGACTCATAAAAATAATATCGCTGTGAATTTTCCTTTTTTTCATTAACCGTATTCACATTCATTTCTGGTACCATTTCTTCTAAACTGTGTCAACATCGGTCCACCGTTTGCAAAGTGTGTCGTGTAAGAGTAGGAATAGGATTTGTCTGCATGGAGAAGTCAGTCTCTGATGCAATGATCATTGTAATTGTTCTAGATCAAGGTATGTATGTATGTCTATATATATATATATATGTGTGTGTGTGTGTGTGTGTGTATGTGTGTGTGTGTGTGTGTGTATGTGTGTGTGTGTGTGTGTGTGTGTGTGTGTGTATAACACTATCTACCATATTGCCTGTACCGTGCATAATAATATCACATTACCTGTACATTTGCAATGACAACAACTACACAAATTTTGCCGGTCGAAAATGCATTAGGTATGCTCAATATGATTTCAATTAACCCTTTTTATAAATTTAAGTACTTGTTTTTTATTTCAATTGCATATTTATAAATACACTAATTTCGATGTACAGGTAATGTTGTTTTCCCTAAAAAAAACATATTAGATGTACAGCTGTATATGTACAAGCAATATGGTGATTTCACATATATAATTTACAGCCAATGAGCGGCCACTGGCTGACCTTTTATGACCTACGACACAGTTTTTCATGAAAATCAATGGCGTCCGTGCTTTCTGTGACTGGTGTAATGTTACGCGTAAATGTGCTTGTTTCACAATGGATCCCTTGTCATAGTTGACAATGCTGCATTTAAATTTTACCCAGTCGTCAGACTACAATGGTAGTTAAATAACTTTAATGCTTATTGGCTATATGTTTAAGATAAGCAGCAGCTCAGTGCGACTGCGTTACCGACAGTGCGGCAAATGCACATGTCAATTTTAACGAAGCAGAAGGCCGACAATAAAATTTACTGTCAACAAATCCCTTAGCGTTTCAGGCTTCACATTACATTATAATGAACTCGTCGTGAATCATGTTCGACAGTGTTATTCTGATGCCAAGTTTATACTAGGAATATAGATAATAGACTACTGCATAGCCATAGAGCGCTTTACATAGCGCATATATAGGTTTTTGACGTAGGTGTCTTGCGAGATTTGGATTATGTTGGTCTATTTTCGTAAGTACTACACTCAAAACAACTTTTCTAACAGTTTCTTGGCGCAAATTTGACGGATTATGTTTTAGAGATTTAGCATATATATATCTCTTACAGACGAATTGTTCAGGTTTTTGTTAGTAATAATAACGTTTATTTAGAAACCATTAAATCAGTGACTGATGCCCCGTTCACGGGTATTTATAAAATCGGCAAATATCAAAGAAACATCGCACATGAGATTATTAATACATAAATTATGGATTGAAATGTAAAGTTAAAACGGCATAAACATTACGGCGTATATGTGCCCCCCCACTGTACTTTGTTAAATACTTGATTCAGAAGCAGACGCGGGGGTTACAGTTATACTGTTTTAGGCTTTACATGCATTTTGACCACCAAAATCCATAGCAACACAAATGTAGCATCCATAAGATACTTGACTCTAACCCAGATTTTGTATATTTCCTACTGGACTTTAAGTGGTATTTGAGTAATATGCAAACAAACCTAATATATATATATATATATATATTCTGGACTGTAGCGTTACAATATGAATAACTGGATATAATGACAAAATGTACGTGTACAACTAATTATAGTATTTATAAAAAAAATTGTCATCAATATTTAGTATGTCTGCCTCAATTTGAGTAAAATCAGACCCTTTCCACACAAACGTGATTAATATATAGTTTAGGCCTACATATATTATATATTAAAACATTCAACATCAACACTTTTTGTAAATAAATCAACTGTATTAAAATGTACACAATAACACACATGCACACATATCATTTATTCGAAACACAACTTTAGACAGAAATTAAAAGTATTTGTCCCAGTAAAACAGATGCAGTGATAAATACATTATTACGCTTAGCCATGCAAATTCCATAGGATCAAAATGAAATGGCTACAGCAGTAAACATATAAATAAATTTAATGCAGCAATTAGCAAGTTTCAGATAAAAATAACAATTACACCTTTCCATCAATATGACAGGCGTACCAGGCCGACTCCATTTGGAGGAGAGCCATTTGCCCGAATTTTCTTGTGTGCTTTTCATGTTCCTGGAACGTGTGTGTGTGTGTGTGTGTGTGTGTGTGTGTGTGTGCGTGTGTGTGCGTGTGTGTGTGTATGTATGTGTGTGTGTACACATCAGTTTTGTGTGTAACATATTTATTATTTCACATTCTGTGTTTCACCGTCAGGATTTGGTTTCTTCCGGAAGAAACCTATTTCTTTCGGGACGCCTGGAAGAAATGGGAAGAAAAGGATTTCTTCCACTTTCTTTCGGAAAAAAAACTGGAAGAAATGGAAGATAGGGTTTAGACTATGGAAAGTATTATGAGGTATTCTTTGTATTGATTTTATTCTAGATATAAATATATTTAATGCTTATATTATTAGGATAGAAAAATGTTTTGCATCTTCATGGTTTTACTAATTTGTTTGTGTTATTAGTTACCTAAAGGCAAAATCCATCATGGTTTCCTCCTATCACCCACAATAAGTCATGTGGTGCATGCCGCAATGACACATTTAATCCGTTCAATATCCATAACAATTAGGCCCATCAATGCTTAGCCACTAAGTCATAGTTTTATGTTATGTATTTGTGTTAATTACATGCAACCCTTTATAAATGACTTATTTTTCTTAAATTTAAAAGTTAGCATAATATGTCTCCACGAGAGCTGGCTCTCTGATAATAATGACTTATTACTAATTCAGTTTAATGGTATGACTCCCAAGGAAAAAGTCGCAGCACTAAAGGGGGATTATTAATACATGCACATAAACACTTTGATTATGAAGTAATTATGAAATTAAATGTGTATGAACAATGGGAGGGACAAATAATACAAGTAAGTGGAGGAGGCTTATCACAGACGGTCACTATGCCGACCTCGAAGGCTTTTAACTGAAAACTATCATGGTCATATCATCTATTCAATATCATCAAAATGACAACCGCATTCTTGAAGGAGACTACAATATAAATATGCTAAAAATAAATGAGCAAGAACACTGTAGCACTTTCTTTGACATGTTCAACTCATTCAGCATCTTCCCCCAAATCACTCTTCCTACAAGGTTCACAACATGTACCGGTACACTTAGTGATAATTTTTTGGGGTAAATTAACTATTAACTAAACACATTTTAGAAAGTACAGCAGGAATGTTAATTAAACAAAATTCTGATCATCAACCATATTTTATGCTCATGGACACTGCTCTGAAAGAGGAACATCCTACACAATTTATGCTAGTTAATGTACAAAATAAAGAGGCTATGTTAAAAGTCAAACATGATATAATCTCCTCTGAATTACATACAAAATTAGATACAAATCCAACTGCTGACCCATACCATAATTATAACATTATCATCGATGAAATAAATCAAGCTAAAAATAAATATATGACTAGCAAATAAGTGACATTTAATAAATATAAACATAAAAAGTCTACATGGATAACTCAAGGTTTGCTAACCTCAATAAGATACACAGACAAACTTTACAAACAATTAAAAATAACAAACCCTGAATCTTTCGAATATGGCATATTATTGATTAATCTAAAAACAGACAATAGTATTTTGAAAAGAAGTTTCCGTAAAGCAAAGCAATTATATTTAAACAAATGTTTTAATCAATTTAAATTTGATATAAAAACACATGTAAAACTATAAAGCAAATCCTGTCAAAAGAAAAAAAAAAAATTTCCAAAATATTTCAAAGAATCTGATTCTGTTGTGGCAGACAAATTAGAAATTGCAAATAAATTCAATACATTATTTACTAATATAGGTTGTAATCTAGCAAATTATATTAAATACAAAGGCATTCATGATCATTCATATTATTTAAATAAAATAGTAAACTGTAATTTTACATTTAATTACGTTGAAGAAGATACCTTAAAGAGAACTATAATTAATCCACCCAACAAAAGTAGCTGTGGATGTGATGGTCTCTCCACCAAACTCCTAAAAATGCTTCAATCTGCACTAACCAAATTTTTTACTTTATTAACAAATCAAGTTTCAACCACAGGAATATTCCCTGATAAACTACAAATAGCTCAGGTAATACCAATCTATAAAAAGGGGAGCCAACAGTATTCAATAATTATAGGCCTATATCTCTTCTAAAAGCTATGTCAGCCAATGATCAACTTACTTAAAAGAATATAAGCTTTTTTTACCATCGGTATGGATTCCGACCTAAACATTCAACTGAAATAGATAGAATAATAACCCAACTGGATAAGGATGAAATACCCATTAATATTTACCTAGAACTTTCCAAAGCCTTTGATACCATTGACCATTTAATTTTAATTGACAAAATGAAATGTTAATGTATACATGGAACAAATCTGAAATCAATCAGCAGTAAACAATATACGGATATTGACAATATAAAATCAAATATGTTATCAATAACAACAGGTGTTCCACAAGGCTCAATCTTATGAACACAGTTATTCATCATATATATATATCACCGATTTTGCGCAAGCCAGTAGAATGTTTAACTTCATAATTTTTGCCGATGGATCAGCTATATCAAATACCTTAAACACTTTCAACGATAATATTCATGACGAAAAATTTGATTTTTTTTTATAAATGAAGAACTTGTTAAAATAAATGATCGCATAGCAAAATCTAAATACATGACATTTTAAAACGCAAAGAAAGATATACAGACACATATTCTGAAGATACACAATGTAAATAGTCAACAAGTCAAGGAATTAATTTTGTTGGGTTTAATTATAGCTACAAATCTAAACTGGAAAAACACACTGAAAAATATGAAATGCTTGTTCTAAAAAATGGCATTTAAAAAAAAATGTAAACATGTGTTACCTCTTCATATTAACACAATATTACAAAAATGTTTAATAGTGCCACCCATTAATTATTGCATCATGCTATATATATATATGTATGCAAAATTAAGAACCGACGACCACCTATCAAATGTATACGGTACGATGCAGTGCCTTAATGACAAACACAACAATCATGTAAGCATGTTCAAACTACATACATGCTAATACCATAGTCTTAGAGGAGTCTCCTGACCCTCCTTTTTGTTATTTACTATACATTATACCATGTTTACTATTAGATTATACATTTGTATTATTTATATTTATTTTTGGACATAGATGTATTTTATGTATTATTTGAAATGTCTGGGTCAAATAAAACAAATTCTTCTTCTTCGTCATGACTTGCGCATGATTAATATCATCATGACTTACATACCAGCATACCATTAATACTACCAATACCTCTATGGATTACATAACATCAATACCATCATGGCCTACATGCCATCCATGCCAGCATGGATTGCATACCATTTATACCGTCATGGTTTGAATAAAATGTGTTGTTAATCGATCAATTAAGTTCTTTTTTTATCTGCTGCTTCGTGTTTTTCGTGTTGTTTGTGTATTTTTGTGGAAAATAACGTGTGACAGTTTAACTTCTTTTTCTACAAATGAACTGGGGACGGCGTCTGGGGCAGAAGAATATTGCTTAATTGATTTAGGTACTTTTTTATATAGATTATAGTGCAGCTATTACCCAAAACCATTGTCTGTTTTAAAGCAATGCCAAATTCTCACTTTAATAACGAGTGGGAGTAGACCATTATTTTGTTTGAACAAAATGTACATTGGAGTGTAAAAGGAGGCATCCAGATATTCCTGTGATTTTGGCTTTAGCTTTGAAATGCTGTCATCGCATGTTTTTACATTACATTAAAGAAATAAATTCGGTCTTCAAATAGCTACACAAATGGCAAATCTTGACGAAACATGCTAAAGTTGTCTTTCCAGAAAGATGAGACCATGTATTATCCCTAAAAAAATTATTAAATGGGATATTCATATTAATAACTGAATAGGTAAGCTCAGAATAGTTTTTAATGAAAGTGTTCCATTTTTCGTGACCTCACTCACATATAAACATAGCATTTTCTTCACTGTGCAATAATATGAGTTGTGCCCAAATAAGAAAAAACTTCCAAGTTTTATACTATTTTTATCTATCGGCCATACTCATAAAACTATGTCATGGTTAGCATGGTCTCCTCCTCACTCCACCGTGTGTATGACCGGAGCTGCAAGGGAAAACAACACATGTGACTGCTGTAAACCATTTCACAATACAATATAAATCATTGTACAGAAATATATATGATTTAACATTGCAGATTCTTAAAACAATGTGCCATTTAATATTCTAAATAATACTTATGTGACCTAATATTCCATATACTTATGTACATAATAGTATTTGTCAGATTAAAGTGTAAAATAAAATAAAAACAATACATATTGTATATTGTGAACATAGATCATGTGGCTTACAGTCTTAGCTAGGGGTATAGCCGTGATTCGTATAGGATGTGTAGTTTGGTAAAATTGATATTGTTCATATGTGGACTTGCAGCTTTTTTCACAACACAACATGTTTATGAGGTTTTAGGTGATCCGAATTTTATATTATAAGTGAGTATATTATAAAATGCATACATGTATGCATAGGACTCCGGAGCCACATGCGAATCCACACATAACTGAACAGCACAATGTCTTCCATGGCACTATTATTTCATGACACCATTATTATGTACTATTACCATGCGATGGACTAAAGCAGATGATAAATTGTCTGGTAGACATTAATAAATACGATACAATTTTACCTTATTGTTTTAGATTCTACTAAACACAAAATGTACATAGATAACAGGTTCCCCAGAAAATAAACAATGTAAATTTAGAAAATGTTATCAAGACCTTGATACACAAGAAATTGAAAACTTGTGTGTAAAAATCTTTCACATTTTTGTTTCGCATCTGTAGGATTATATTTTTTATTCATTCAAATATCGCAATGTTTCTGCTTAAAGGATCAATTGGGTCTTTCTGAGTAAAAAATACTCAATTTCCATGGTAACAAAGAAAATGTCCGCCATTCACAGTGTGATAGACGCGAAGTTTTGAGGGATGGAATTGATTAATTAGTTTGTTAAATGCAACTCACTGATTAATAATTTTGTATTTGTGAATTGCAAATGGGTCAAACACTACATAGCATATTTTCTCATATTTTTTTATTGTTTGGAAAATAGTGTGTGACAGACGCGACATAAGTGGATGGAATTTTATTCACAGTTTTCCCAAAATAAATGTTCTATGACTTACAATGTTTGTTAAATTTCTTTTTGTATAAATCAATTCAGGAAAGGTTCTGTGGTAGAATTTTTTTTTAAGTTCATTTTTCTATTTTCCTTTCTTCGGAGAGACTCGAGTATGCCTACAACCCAAAACTATTGTGTTTTGAAAAACAATGCTAGGTTTTCATGTCAATAATTCAGCAATGGATGAAAGTAGAGAGTTACTTTTTCACCCAAATATAATTTGGGTTATATAATTAATATAACAAACAGGCGGCCTCCATATACTCCTGTAATTTTTTGGTTTATGCTTAGAAATGCTGTCGTCAAAGTGTTTACATTAATGTGCCCGACGTCGCGAATGAAACAAACGTCGTTCAAATTATCAAAAAGGTCCAATAAATTGTTATCTAGACAATATCCGCAAGGTGGTGTCAACAGCGGTATTATTATGGTATTCTGCATTTTCAAAGTGCATGTTCATTATCGAAAATTAGTTTCACTTTTGTAAAGGGTGGTGCGCATCTGTTAGGTGTGTGCGTCTATAGGGGATAATACTGTAAATATCCCCATTTTTAGGTCTTCAAATAGCTACAGAAGTACCAAATTGTGGTGAAACTTGCTAAAGTTGTCTTTCCTGACAGTTAAGATCATGTGTTATCCCTAACAAGAATTGAAAATTGGATATTCATTTTAATAACAGAATGGCAAAGATTAGAAGTTTAGAAAATGAAAGTGTTCTATTTTTGTGACTTCACTCATAACCACCAATCAGAATTGAAACTGGACGTTTTGAACGAAATTACACCCCACCTGAAGCTAGGACGTGTTATATTTGCACGAATGAAATAGAAAATGAGTTTCACGTTTTAATGAAATGCCCTTTATATTTTAACGAACGACAAGAACTAATAGGCTGTGCAACAATTAATGACCCAGCTTTTTCCAGTATGAATGATCAAGCTAAATTTGTATATTTATTGAGTAATGACAATATAATAAGTATAACTGCCAGCATCCTCCAAAAAATACTGCGTACAAGATTACACAATACAACAAAATAATAGCACATGTTTATAAATTTTTTGTTTTTATTTGTACATTTTCGTTTTTACAAGTCTCTCATAACTCTTTTTGGGTGGTCTTTGTATACAACGCTAACTTTGAATGTAATGTATTTATTTGTCTTGTATTTTAATGATTGTATACGTGGAGTGAGACTCTAATAAAAAATACTACTACTACTACTACTACTACTACTACTACTACTACTACGCACTGACATTTTATCCGGATATACCAGAAATGTGAATTGAATCTGGTGAGTAAATTGTAATTTATCTGAGAATGTCGTCTTCTTTAGGAAGACTTTCCGTCATCTGCAATAAAACAAGAATGTCAATAAATGTGGCTCATACCAGTCATCCTTTTACTGAATAGATCCAAATGATTGGGCATTAAAAAGAAAGTCAAGTGTTAGAAAGTACAAAGGTGCATATGTTGGGTAGTCCCTATATTAATATAACGACCCGTGTATCTCAATGCGTTCTTTTATGGTTGTACATAGATAATAATTAAATGACCAATGATCGATAATTTTGATAAAATACACTAATTATCATATGAGAGCTTATTTACCAAAAGCTTAGCAAGCACATTCATGGTTTTCATTATCCCAATGTCATATCGCTGAAGCTTAAATACAAACATGAATGGCACTGTCTAAATAGTTTGTGATATTGATCATTACGTATTCAAAGTAACAAACAGCACCTGAAGCAAGCTATGCATCGTGCTACAATTGATATCAATGCAACATTCTATGATGAAATACTAATTTTAGCGCAAACACTCAATAAAGGCAGCCTATGACATTGCATAATTATCATAACCTTTAGGCCAACAAATGCTTTTACGGGGATGGCTCTAAATGCAGGGGCACTGTATGGTGTGCTCTATCTAATCTACGGATTACAACAGGTTAGGGACTAGTTATTACGCTGACTGTTCTGTGCCAAAGTTATGATTATGTCTAAACATAATAGCTACTGTTTGTATCACTTGAATTCGTGTAGAAGTCTATATAGTTAGTATAGGTCAGACAACAGCCATAGAAATAGGACACTGGCCTAACCAATGCAAGAAAGGTATTTTCTTTATAACATAGCATAGACCTATCAAATTGCCAAAGGAAGCGTAGGGGAAAGAAAAAACTCAAAAACAAGCAAGGCTAGATCAAAAACTGTGTCATTAAATCTGGCGTTTTTAACTTAACTTAACTCTTAGCCTATTTTAATACACTGTCTGATCTCGCACTCTCGTCTTTTAGACTGTGTATTTGGATATTTGTATTCCGCCGGTGCATTTTTGTAAGTATTTCATTCAAAACAATTTTCCTAACTTTTTGATGGAATAGGTGTTACAGATTTAATGCATATACATTTTACGAAATAATTGTATCAGTTTTTTGTGTTAAAATGGCATAACATCATTAGTACGCACACATTTTGTTCCCACCACTACTAGTATACCCGGACGTTCGGCACTTGTCTAGCATCCGGGCCCACCTCGATTTCATCGCAATAACTACATTTTCGCCTAAATTTTATACCTTAGTGCGTTAGTTCCATCATTCACCATAATTCCAGGCATACCTATGCTACGAAAATATTGCGTGTTAACGCACTTTTGAGGCCCAAAGACTAGATAGACCCGGTTTGCATCAACATACGCTGCTGTAAATAGCATAATATTCACTGACCCTGACGTTTGACGTTTCCAGATAAATGTCTACTCTAGATTGGATTTTATTAAGTAGCATATGTGCAGTCGCTGAATGGCAACGCATCATCATCACAGTTACTGTTCATAAGATCAGATACGTACCAATCTTTGACGTACGACATTTCTTCTACCGATTTGTGGTGAAGCAAACGCCCTCATAAACACAAAAAGTAATATGGCGAAGTAACCTATATTCCTACATACCGACGCATGCACAAAATTCGTGAAGAAAACAGGACGCGGTCAATTTATACCAAAACACAACATCAACATACAATCGATTTAAACTGGAAGATCTGTGTCAAAATGAATATGTACAGACAATGTCGAACACAACAAGTGTAAGCTCTAAAATTTACTATTCGCGTAACTATGCAATTATAAGCTACACGACATAACATTTAATAGTTCTACAATTCGCCCAAATAACACCAACGTAATGTATGTGAATAAAACACATCAGTATTTGCACTAGGGAAATGTATTTGAAAGCACAAAATATTGCCTGTACACGAAATTGTACAGGTAAACACACACACACACACACACACACACACACACACACACACACACACACACACACACACACACACACACACACACACACACACACACACACACACAAACACACACACACACACACACACACACACACACACATAAATATATATATATATATCCGTTTTCAGCCAATGAACATCGCGTTGCCGAATGTGCCACGATGCGGAATGATGATGCGCGTTGAATGGATATACGCGTTTTGTTAACAAAATATGTTGGTACCACATTTTACGTAACAAATCTGCAACAAATATTTCAGACATCGCTACCATTCTCTATATGATTGTGCATTATTAATGTACACCAACTTCATTTACAAGTTTGTATTTAAGCTTTGAATATGAAACTCAACCGTGACTTTTTTTAAACCAAGGAAAATGGACATCTCGTTTTATCCTGAAACCCTTCAAATGAAAAGATTACATATCGAAATACCCAACAATCTACTTATAATCGAGCTTGTAGGTAGGTTACGGTTTTCCTCTTAGAAGGCTTGAACCTCGAGCGCCAAACATTCAGGGATTAATCTACGACCCCTAGAATGGCAACGTGATATCTATATCGTTTCAAAATAACCCATATATGTCAAGATTCTCACATTTTATGGGGTACATCAGTTATTCGGAACGTAAAACGTAATGTGCGAGTAATACGTAAAACGTAATTAATGTCAACAAACGCATGAACCAGGCGCGCGCGGCAAATCAGCAAAGCTCCTGGGTCAACGAGAAATATACACTGACACAATATGTTCTCTACTCTCATGCCAGTAGCATAGCCATACGAATATTACTTGGCAATTCTATACTCTCAGGATTAGAGCCTTTCAATGGATGTGAACATCACATTCTGTCCGATCTCCCTAATTGTAAACGATGCCGTGTGTTTTCTAACATTTGGTAAATATTACTATCACGACTGTCAACTACCAAAGCATCCCGCCAGGTGGCGGACTTTTTGCTATTGACAATAATAAACCAATGTAGTGGACCGATGACGCTAGGCACGCAAGAAGTGGTTATTATAGAAAACACATCAATTTTTTTACTGAACATCCTTCAGGATAGTTCGTTTTCAAATTAGAAACTTTCATTTTTCATATCCATGCAAGATGTTTAATTTACCTGGTAGAGGCTTTCGTTAACGTATCACGTCGACTTCATCAGTACCGATGAAGTCGACGTGATACGTTAACGAACGCCTCTACCAGGTACATTAAACATCTTGCATGGATATGAAAAATGAAAGTTTCTAACATAACATTTTTATTTCTTAATTTTTAAACATGATTTTGTTTTTGTGTACTCCCAAGACATACCTGATTTGCCCGGAGAACTCAGAAAGAAAACGTAAAACATTGCCTTTTATGGTAGCAGTTCCAACTTTGGAAACGTAAATTGGAAATGCCTTTTGGCCGTTTTGTGTTCCTTACGCACACGTTGTGCCATTTTAATAATTAGTAATGCGGGAAAGCTATATGTATCCTGAACGCGCATAGTGAGACCCATCTATTGTGACATTTTCAGTAGCATGTCTTTATAATTCACTGTGAAGCAAAACAAAAACATGATTTTTATCAATTGTACACTTTTTTACATTAGCCATGAACATGGACCATACGTTAGTACTACTAATAATATAATAATACAACTACTTTATTTAATATAGCGCCATATTCAATTTTAAATTGTTAGTGTCTCTTTACAGCATGCAACGCGAATACAGTTTCAAATAAAAATACGAAATATATGAATCTTGTTTAATGAATATAAACTATAATTATCATATACTAATATATATTTACATATATAAGTTAATTTTTAAAAAATGCACCTATACGTTTGGTATGTTTCTAAAATATTAACGAACATCAGTAAAGTACAAAGATGTACAGTAGTTAAATACATATACTAAAAGTAATTATTTTAATTAGAGTACAATAGGTCTAACAGTATGTCAAAATAAGCCAATGTAAATATATATATATATATATATATATATATATATCACCTAACTAATGTATACGTAGTTATACGATATTATTATAATAAATAAACAAACATATAAATAGGTTAATACAGAATAAGAGAACAACATTAATGCAGGAACTATCACGTTGGACTAGAAAGAGAGTCGATAAGAATGAGTAGACGTGCCGTGAAAATAGATACTTACTGGATGAAAAACTCGGTGTACCACTTGATAAAAGTGTTTACGTTGCCATTACTTATAGATTGTCGATACATTGCCAGAACGAGATCAGCGTCTTCTTGCGAGCACCACGTTCTTCCACATACAGAGGCCGCACCACACACCACCAGAATAAGTTGTATTAGACAACTCATTATATGTGACAAATAATCAATCTAGATAAATATTGAGCAGTTGTATTGAACATTGGAACGCACTAACATCAGTGTTCCGCACGGTTGATATTTTCTGACACACCATTGCACTAGGTCATAATAGTTTGGGAAAACGAACGTATATGTATTACTGTGTGAGTTAATATAGTTACCGCTACAGTTAATAATAATGGAACTAATTTACATTCACATATCATAAGGACAGATGGCGAATTTATGTTTAAAAAATGCGACATGCGTACAAGTAAGCGTTCTGACCAAGGAATTGTAAACTATATTACATATTTATACTTGAACTATATAGGTGTATATATATCATCCCAGGAGCCGACGTCCACTCGCCTCTTTCTTCGCTCATCCACGTCCTTGGACAAATCACTTCAAACATACCAGTTGGTAATGCATTTAAAAACGACAAACGTTGCTATATAGATTAATTTACTTTTTTCAGTGAACAAACTGAATATTCAGCTAATTCCAGCTGACGCCACGGAATGATCATATGCTGCATACAATACTATAATTGATGACTGCAGAAACAACATATTTAGCGAGCGGGAAGGAGATTTTGATCAACACATTGTAATGGTTATGACAAATCTCCTTGATTTGTTGGTCCGTCCTTGGTTGTGAGCTAGTAGTATTAATTTAATTAATATGGATTTTTATTCCCCTGCTAGTGTGATAAGCAATTCTTGTTGCTTGAAATTATAGTGTCACAATTTTGTACCCTAGTGTATTTTTTTTTTTAAGTGACATAAATGCGTATATCAATATTTATCTGACCTATCCATCTTTCACCGTGTATTTGGCATACACTCTTACGCTCTCTTTCCCCAGAGTTGTTAAATGTACTCACGACAGAACGCGCCCTTGTCCGTGCTTGTTCCTTGTAGAAGCTATTGGTTACTGTCGACAATCACAGTGTTCTACGTCTCGAATGCTTGCAGATTTATACGTGTACGATGTCACGTGACGAACGTGTCTTAGTGACCTCAGCTGTTATGGAAGTCCGATCCACATACACACAAACATAAACCAGATATGTAGGAAGTAATGCAGACTACTGATGATTCAATGCCGTCTGCCAATACGTAGGATTTTGAGTGTGTGTTTCCACATTGAAGAAATAAACCGGCATAAATTAAGTCAGTAAATTCAATGAACTTCTTTCACAATTTGGACTTCATCCCTCTTTACCGGGTCTGGTCTGTTGAGGATTACGTCGTGATGTTGTTGAGGCCAGTTACCATGTCGTTTGTTAGATTGCACCTCAAACAAACACGTATGTCAAGGTCTGTTCTAAAGCTAGGTATAAGGTTTATTTGAGCAGTCGTCACAATGTAAGCCACGCAATCGCATTCATGTATCCATACAGGCGAAATACATGTGGGTCAGACCACGAAAAATGTTCCCATTTCAAGTTCACCACGTCCTTCTTGTCGCATTACTTTAACACATATTACCATACACTTTTAATTTCAGGCTGACTGTATGGCACATATCCTCAGAAACACAGACATATTTTCATTATTATTCTACGACAGCTGGTTCCTAAGATATGATTTATCAAACTGGAACAACCACCCAAATGGCAGTTATCTTTTTGAGTTTTTCCATGTTTGGCATAATGTCACTAGAATACTTTTGAAATTAGATAACTCGTCGCCAGTTGTTTGGTTCAAATGATGAAACGAATAGGTGTCGAGAATCATAATAAAAAAAAAATTACATCCTGTTCAAAAAAAGCATATTTTGCATGGCGTCCGTAACGCAGCTTTTACACATGCAGCATGCTAACATATCATGTTATCAGCTAAAACATAATACAATATTTTAATGTTTCACATAATCTCACCCATCCTGTTAAAACATATTGGCTATCTCTAAATGGCTTGTATCTAAACAAACGCACAAATTGCATACACGTCACGCGTGTGCAACTCTAAGATAGGCAACACATAGTAAAGAGTGTGAATCAGCACATTTACCAAAACATCTGGCATTCGGTCGACAGAAGACGGTTCTCGACGCGCCACTTATGTCAGCCAGCTACTGACAGCAATGGGAAGACCACGTCCCTGTTTTCCAGCATCATACCGTAACATCCAGATCCGTTCAGCTCAACAGTGCGTACATATAGGAAGTGTGAAATAAACTATTTTATTATTCTGTGTGGTAAATGTGATGTTATTACTAATATGTTGTAAGGGCCTGTGGTTAGCAAAAAATAGACATAAGTTGAGTAGTTGCAACGTTTTTTGTCAATAAATATGCATGTGTGCATCACGATTGTAGGCATTCATTGATGTCTTAGCGCCGATTGATATGGTGACGGACATCAGGATGTTCACCTCATGTCAGAGATATTGTTTCATGATGAACTAATTATTGAACATTTACCAAGTTAATCCAAGATGAATATATCTCCTTGTGAGCTTTCATTGTGGTGACTAGTAATTATATATTAACGGTATATGCATATATCACAATTTGTTGAACACTCATTCACACATACAAATATTATAACAAATACATATGATAAATACCAAATTATATAAAGGCATGACATTAGACGATACGGTCCTCTCCTTTTTAGGAGGTATTAATAACAATGACTTAATTAACATCTTAGACACAAATGATGTTGACAATTATGAACCTCAACTAATACATCGGTCAGCATATTATGACTTTGATAAGTTTAGCAAACTTACACAGATAAACACTACGCGTTTTAGTATCTTAAGCACTAACATTCAATCAATAAATTCTAAATTTAACGAACTGGAAGCTTTTGTAGAAGAGCTAAGTAATAACAATTTTAAATTTAATGTCATCTGCTTACAAGAAACTTGGAAATCAGAAAACGATGACCTATCACAGTTTTCCTTACATGGTTATGACTGTTTAGCTCAAGGTAAGACGTGCAGTAACAAAGGAGGGCTAATAATATATGTCGACAACAAATATAGATCAGAGGTTATATTAAATGTAAACATGTATGAACACTGGGAAAGGATGATAGTCCAAATAAATGGTGGTAATCTATCTAAGAGCATAACCATTGGAAACATATATAGACCTCCACGAACTTCTAATGATAACTTAAATGCTTTTATAAATGAATTTACTTCTATAATATCATCAATGGAAAACAACTGTAATAACAATCTCATGATCACAGGAGATTTTAATATAAATTTGCTTAAATTAAATGAAAATGATGCATATTTTAACTTTTTTGACACCATAATATCACACAGCCTTTACCCGCAAATTACTCTTCCTACTAGATTTACTAGAACAAATGGTACTTTAATAGATAATTTCTTATAATACTTAATAAATCTATATTGGAGAGTACTGCAGGGATTTTAATCAACAAATTTTCTGATCATCAGCCGTATTTTATATTCATCAACGTCTCATTAAAGACTGAACCTCCACCTAAATACGTTAAAATAAATATACTAAATGAAGAGGCAATGCATAAAGTTAAACACGAAATAAAATAAAATGATATATACAATAAGCTAAATAAAAATATAAATGCAGACACAAATTTAAATTATGATATAATCTACGAAGAAATTATACGCGCAAAAAATAAGCATATGCAAACTAAGCTGGTGAAATTTAATAAATATAAACATAAAAGATCAACGTGGATTACACAAGGATTGCTAAAATCTATTCAATATCGAGACAAACTCTATAAACAATTAACATTGACACAACCAAATTCGACAAGCTATGAAGCTATTAATATTAATCTAAAAACTTATAATACGACATTAAAGAAAAATATTCGTGCAGCTAAACAAGTGTATTTTGAACAAAGATTTAATCGATTTAAATATGATATAAAAATACCTGGAAAGTTATGAATTAATTTCTTTCAAAAATTCGTACAAACCGTAGATTACCATAATTTTTTTATAGAAAATGGTACAAAAATAACTGATAAAAAGGATATTGCAAACAAATTTAATAATTATTTTACAAATATAGGTCAGACCATCGCACAAGGTATTAAATATAAAGGTAACAAAAACTATAGTTATTATTTAAACAAAAACGTTAATTCTGTATTTACGTTTCAGAGTGTTGATGAAGAGACTATTAGGAAAACTATTAATAATCTTCCCACAAAAAACAGCTCTGGATTTGATGGCATTTCATCAAAATTGCTCAAGATAACTTGAGCCTGCAATTATAAAATCGTTAAAGCTGTTAATAAACCAAGTTTTAAAAATCCGGGATATTCCCAGACAAATTATCAATTGCAAAAGTTATTCCTATATTTAAGAAAGACGATCCATCTTTATTTGAAAATTACATACCAATTTCCCTTCTTCCCACAATTTCTAAAGTGTTAGAGAAATTAATTGTTATTCAATTATATTCATATTTCAATGATATGAAGCTTTTATTTGACAATCAGTATGGTTTTAGAGTAAAATATTCAACGGAATTTGCTGCGCTTGAGCTAATAGATAGAATTATAACTCAAATGGATAATAATGATGAAGCAATTAATGTATTTCTCGACCTTTCTAAGGCGTTTGATACTATTGACCATAACATTTTACTTAACAAATTAACTTACTGTGGCCTAAATGGTTCAACTTTGCAGTTATTCAGAAGTTACTTACAAAACAGGAAACAATACACTGAAATTGAACAAATAAATTCAGACATCTTACCTATAACAATCGGCGTCCCACAAGGTTCAATCCTTGGACCACTATTATTTATCATTTACATAAATGATTTCTCACAAGCTAGTCAATTATTTAATTTCGTCATGTATGCTGATGACACCACATTATCTAGCTCTTTAAAATGTCTTAACAACAACAACAACACACGCAACAAAAGTACAGAATTCTTAATAAATTAAGAACTTTTTAAAGTTAATGAATGGCTAAACATAAATTAATTATCTTTAAATAAAAGCAAATCAAAATACGTGATTTTTCATATGCCTAATAAACGCATGCAGACTCTTACGCTTAAAATAGATAATATAAATATTGAAAGAGTAGATGAATTTAACTTTCTAGGATTGACTTTAGACACTAACCTAAATTGGAAAAAACACACTGAGAACATTTCAAATAAGTGCTCCAAAACAATTGGCATAATAAACAGATTAAAATATGTATTACCTTTAGATATAAAAGTGTTGTTATATAACACATTAATATTATCTCATATCAATTATTGTACCATGGTTTGGGGATACCAAATAAATAAAAAAGCCGTGCGAATAATAACCTTAAATAAATACAACTCACACACGGAACCACTTTAAAAAAAACTTAAACTACTAAAAGTAGAAGACATATTAAAGTTACATGAATTACAATTTTACTTTAAATACATCCATAAAATGTTACCTCCTTATTTACTTAACTGGCAAATTATCCCAAGTGTAAACATACATAATTATAATACTCGTGAAAAAAATTATATACATACTTTTAGAACTAAGCATGAATTTGCAATGAAATGTCTCAAATGCAGCCTACCACATGCTATAAATGACACCCCGATATAATCAAAGACAAAATATATACTCACAGTTTGCGAGGCTTCTAATTTTATATAAAAACATACTTGTTACATAAATATAATGATTCATGCACTCTATCAAATTGCTACACATGTCAACAGAACCATTAAATACAATACATTTGATGCTAGCTTCAGGCAACCAGCACACATACAAACTTACATTCTCACATAAAACAAGCACTCCCAAAAAACATACATCAGATAGACACCTTGTAAAATGACCACATAAATTATCACGTAAATAGGGTGGCTCCTATGATAGCGACAATTGTGTCTTAATAGGAGTCACCGACCCCGATTGAATAAGCTATATGATTAATATCTATGGTACACCAATACCATAATAGCTGTACATGCGTTTGTATGTATTTTCCGAATAGTATGTTGAACATATACTGATATACGTTTATGTATGTCTGCATAATGTTTATATTTGTTGTTTATTACAGCATAAGTGATGTTCAAAAAACAATTAATTGTGTACCCATATGGGGTCAAATAAATGTTATGTTATGTTATGTTATGTTATAGTAGTAGTCACAACCGCTTTTGCTGAATTTGCGTGACGGATATCATGCCTCCTGTGATTATGATGATATTCTTTATTTGTTAATATTATGATATATAAGTAGCAGGGAACAATAAGGACGCAAAGAATTATGTAGATATTTTATTTAATATAGTCACTATCAGACCAGAACGCGGATGAACAATGCTGACGTATATAGGGAATGGAGAAGGCGACACACTGCTAACGGTGCTGGTGCGTAAATACTGGAAGTTGGAACGCAGATTATCCCATGCCAGTAGTAATAGAGGTCCCTTACCGCGCAGGGTGTCGCGGCGCGGTGGAAGCCCCATGTTACGAGATAGGGCTTTCCACCACGCCGCGACTTTTCCGCCGGTTATGATTTATGCAAATGAGGGTATCCCAGCAGCCTTTGCGCGGTCTGCGATTGACCAATCACGAGCGAGCTGGGCATTGTGGGCGTGGCTAATTATGCAAATGACCTTATATGGGCATTGTGTGCGTAACTAGTTATACAATTGACCAATCACGAGCGAGCTTGGCCTTGTGTGCGTGGCTAGGTCCGACCCCGGGCTAAAGTATAGGGAATTTTATCGCAAAGGTATCCGACCCCTTTTTGGATTTTTATCCCATGTTAAAGCATAGGGAATTTTCAACCCATGTTAAAGTATAGGAGCTATTGTCGCAAAGATATCCGACCACTTTTTGGGTTTTTATCCCATGTTAAAGCATAGGAGTTATTGTCGCAAAGGTATCCGACCACTTTTCGAATTTTTTATCCCAAGTTAAAGAATAGGCCATTTTTATTGCAAAGGTATGCGACCACTTTTTGAATAAAATAAAATGTACAAAAAACCGCATTTGAATATGTCACACACGAGATTGCTTGGCCCGTAGGCCGAGGCTCCGCCAAAGGACCGAACCCTTATTTGGTTGACTATGACATGTCGAAAATGTGGTGTTATAATAAGGCGTTATGTGTAACAAAAGGGGTTTATAAATTCAACGGAGATCGTTTTGTCTGAAGTAATGTATACGAAATGTAGACTACATATAGGACTATGTTATATCAGGGCCTATAGCCTCGTTTTTTCGAACAGAGTGAACATTTTGGAATTAGACCTTTGATGTACTCGAGATGTGTCTGGGCATGTTTGTTTGTTTGTTTGTTGATGTCATCAAACTGCTACGCACAGTAATTTTGTACCCGAGGTTGGCTTGGTTAATCAGATAGTGCTTTGGGTAGCCATTGTTTTGAGCTTTCGTGCTTGAATATAATCCCATCATTTGGTGTTATGGGCAGTGACATACTATAGCGAGTGAAAATTGCCCCTGCTAACCGGTATAAACTGTTATGAACTCGTAATGACTGCTCTGTGACTGTGTGTTGAAAAAAAACATCCGTGTATCTGTCCCGTGTTAAGGCATAGGGAAATATACGAACTTATCTGTTAAAACATTCAAACTACCAGCTATCTGTGTAATATTTTGGTCAAACTGTTTGTCATGTAACAGTATTCGTCATACGAGATTTACACTTACCAACGATCACAGTTGAAAGTCCGCATACAAACCGGATCCAAACTGGTGTCAAACTGTTTTGAACTGATATATCCTATCCAAGTCTCATCCGTAGTTCATCTGTGCCTAGAGACCACCAATACTGTTTCAGTATTTTATCATGCTGGTGTTCTTAACCTATACGTGTGTACGTATGTACGTATGTACGTAGGTGCATAATTGCGTTCAACATCATTATTAAATAAATAAACGCGTTATGTGCGATGCGCAATGTCGACTCGATCACCTTGATGCCAAAGATCATATATCAATACAAGACGGCGCAGTGCTCGCTATCTACATTGTTCGAAGAAAGTGAAGCGTCATGTTAGAACAGTACATGTACATAATAACCTCCCAGATAAGATGTACCAGTATTTATATAGTTTACCGTATTAAGGATCAAGTGTACAAATGTCCATTAGAACGTTTTTATCTTTTTTTGTACTATATTATTTAAATTCGTGCTTCTTCGGTAAAACCTTCCAAACTTGCTTCTGTCGTAAAACAACTAACCTGGCATGGGTAACCGAAAACGAACTCATAGATTCAACAATTATGTTAACCACTTATGTCTATGTGTAGTTCAGTACAGATATGTTAACCACTTATGTATCTGTGTAGTTCAGTACAGATACGTTAACAAGTTATGTCTGTGTAGTTCTGTAGAGATGATAGCCACTGATGTCTGTGTTGTTCAGTTAATGTAATCAGACCAACTAGTGGTGCAAACGAAACACTATGCTTTGACCAACACGTGTCACGAATTGAACTTAGATCAACTAGATACATCACACGAGACTATGACACGTCACACGAGAGTACCGACGAGACAAGAGACGAGACTATGACCGAGATACGTCACGAGACTACGGACGGCACATCACACGAGACAACGGATGACACATCACACGAGAATACCGACGAGGCACGAGTTGTACAAACGAAACACTATGCTTTGACCAACACGTGTCACGAATCGGACTCAGACCAACTAGTTGCGTAAACGAAACAGAAACTTAACCGATTACACTGCACGAATTGAACTCAGACCAACTAGTTGGACAAACGAAACACTATTCTTTGACCAACACGTGTCACAAATTGAACTCAGATCAACTAGTTACACAAACGAAACACTATGCTTTGACCAACACGCTGAACGAATCGAACATTGAACTCAGACCAACTAGTTGCGTAAACGAAACAGAAACTTAACCGATTACGCTGCACAAATTAAACTCAGACCAACTAGTTGCGTAAACGAAACAGAAACTTAACCGATTACACTGCACGAATTGAACTCAGACCAACTAGTTACGTAAACGAAACAGAAACTTAACCGATTACGCTGCACAAATTGAACTCAGATCAACTAGTTACGCAAACGAAACACTACACTTTGACCAACACGTGTCACAAATTGAACTCAGATCAACTAGTCACGCAAACGAAACACTATGCTTTGACCAACACGCTGAACGAAACTACGGATGACACATCACACGAGACTACGGATGACACATCACACGAGAGTACCGACGAGACAAGAGACGAGACTATGACCGAGATACATCACGAGACTACGGATGACACATCACACGAGACTACGGATGACACGGCACACGAGAGTACCGACGAGACAAGAGACGAGACTATGACCGATATACGTCACGAGACTTCGGATGACACGTCACACGAGAGTACCGACGAGACAAGAGACGAGACTATGACCGAGATATGTCACGAGACTACGGATGACACGAGACTTCGGATGATACGTCACACGAGAGTACCGACGAGACAAGAGACGAGACTATGACCGAGATATGTCACGAGACTATGGATGACACATCACACGAGAGTACGGTCTATAGACACGAGTTGTACAAACGAAACACTACACTTTGATCAACACGTGTCACAAATTGAACTCAGATCAACTAGTCACGCAAACGAAACACTACACTTTGATCAACACGTGTCACAAATTGAACTCAGATCAACTAGTCACGCACACGAAACACTATGCTTTGACCAATACACTGAACGAATCGATCTATAGACACGAGTTGTACAAAGGAAACACTATGCTTTGACTAACATGCGGCACGAATTGAACTCAGACCAACTACAAATTGAACTCAGACCAACTAGTTGCGCAAACGAAACAGAAACTTAACCGATTACGCTGCACAAATTGAACTCAGACCAACTAGTTGTACAAACGAAACACTATGCTTTGACCAACACGTGTCACGAATTGGCCTTAGACCAACTAGTTGAACAAATGAAACACTATGCTTTGACCAACACGTGTCACGAAAACGAAACTCTATGCTTTGACCAACACGTGCCACGAATTGAACTTAGATCAACTTGACACATCACACGAGACTATGACCGAGATATGGCACGAGACTTCAGATGACACGTCACACGAGAGTACCGACGAGACAAGAGACGAGACTATGACCGAGACATGTCACGAGACTACGGATGACACATCACACGAGACTTTGACCGAGATATGTCACGAGACTACGGATGACACATCACACGAGACTATGACCGAGATATGTCACGAGACTACGGATGACACATCACACGAGACTATGGCCGAGATATGTCACGAGACTTCGGATGACACGTCACACGAGAGTACCGACTATGACCGAGATATGTCACGAGACTACGGATGACACATCACACGAGACTACGGATGACACGTCTCACGAGAGTACCGACGAGACAAGAGACGAGACTATGACCGAGATATGTCACGAGACTACGGATGACACATCACACGAGAGTACGGACGAGACAAGAGACGAGACTACGGATGACACATAGATGGGTTATCGCGTGAGATTCCACCACATTGAGGTGGAATTCCACCACAATAGACGGGTTATCGCGTGAGATTCCACCTCATTGAGGTGGAATTCCACCACAATAGACGGGTTATCGCGTGAGATTTGCTTCAGAAGCAAAGCAAAGCAAAGCAAATAGACGGGTTATCGCGTGAGATTTGCTTCAGAAGCAAAGCAAAGCAAATAGACGGGTTATCGCGTGAGATTTGCTTCAGAAGCAAAGCAAAGCAAAGCAAATAGACGTGTTATCACGTGAGATTTGCTTCTGAAGCAAAGCAAAGCAAAGCAAATAGACGGGTTATCAAAGCAAAGCAAAGCAAATAGCGGGTTATCAAAGCAAAGCAAAGCAAATAGACGGGTTATCAAAGCAAAGCAAAGCAAATAGACGGGTTATCAAAGCAAATAGACAGGTTATCGTCAAAGCAATGCAAATAGACGGCATCATACACACAACACACATGACGAACAAGAGACGAGACTATGGATGAGATACGCCACGAGACTACGGATGACACATCACACGAGAGTACTGACGAGACAAGAGACGAGACTATGTCCGAGATATGTCACGAGACTATGGCCGAGATATGTCACGAGACTATGACCGAGATATGTCACGAGACTATGGCCGAGACTACGGATGACACATCACACGAGAGTACGGACGAGACAAGAGATATGCTACGAGACTACGGATGACACATCACACGAGACTACGGATGACACATCACACGAGAGTACCGACGAGACAAGAGACGAGACTATGTCCGAGATATGTCACGAGACTGTGACCGAGATATGTCACGAGACTATGGCCGAGATATGTCACGAGACTATGATCGAGACTACGGATGACACATCACACGAGAGTACGGATGAGACAAGAGATATGCTACGAGACTACGGATGACACATCACACGAGACTACGGATGACACATCACACGAGAGTACCGACGAGACAAGAGACGAGACTATGTCCGAGATATGTCACGAGACTATGACCGAGATATGTCACGAGACTATGGCCGAGATATGTCACGAGACTATGATCGAGCCTACGGATGACACATCACACGAGAGTACGGACGAGACAAGAGATATGCTACGA
Source organism: Paraescarpia echinospica (assembly GCA_020002185.1). Lineage (NCBI taxonomy): Eukaryota > Metazoa > Annelida > Polychaeta > Sabellida > Siboglinidae > Paraescarpia > Paraescarpia echinospica. Next base: position 11,367 of record JAHLWY010006447.1, on the reverse strand, counting down.
GACTACGGATGCCACATCACACGAGACTACGGATGTCACATCACACGAGAGTACGGACGAGACAAGAGATACGCCACGAGACATTCAAAGAGGTGACCATCATGGTTTCCGACGCCACTCAACGGACACCAATGTAATTAGTCAGAGTATAGCCATCTATCGAACATGATAGTTCTCTATTCGTTGACACACATATTCGTTGGGAATAGCGGAAGCGTAGAGGCCGCCATGTCAGGTCGCCATGACATTCAAATAACGTCCGGTACTACGTTACTTCCGGCGTAGCGTCCCTAGTGGAGGCCGCCATGACAGTCAAGTGACTTCCGGTACCACGTCACTTCCGGCGTAGAGACCCCTAGTGGATAATAGGAGTACCACGTCACACACGACCGTAGCAAGCGAATTTGAAAACTGCTACGATCGAAAACGACTATGTCAATAACATGTAAGGATAACCACCTGACAGGACTTCATTCAATGAGGTACCAAACATCACATACCTTCATGTCAAGAGACGATCATCTGTTCGGATTCACGTCCAACGAGGCGACCATAGGACTCGTATGAGGTATCGCTTCTTTTAATGGAAAACATATGTATATGAAGCAGCCGTCTTTTGAACGTAACAATTCCATATTTTCAAATAGTGCGAGCGACCAGATACGATACGACCTTCTCGAGAGTCGAAAAAGGAAAGACCAGAATCGTCGGAAGCACGGTATATACACTAGTTTTCGGCGTGATCTCATTTGCATAATCAATCAGACCGAACGTACATCACGTGACTTCCCTTAACACAAAAACTGTGCACGTTCATGAGACAGGCGACATCTGATGGCCCCAACGGATAGCAATGTAACTACTCAGAATAACGCCAACTACCGGCCATGATAGATCTCTATTCTTTGACACACTTCCGGGAATACCGGAAGCGTAGAGGCCGTCATGACAGTCAAGTAACTTCCGGCGCGACGTCACTTCCGACGTGTCGTCCCTAGTAGAGGCTGCCATGACAGTCAAGTAACTTCCGGTACGACGTCACTTCCGGTGTAGCGCCCCCTAGCGGATAATCGGAGTACTACGTCACATGGTGGCGCCATCTAGCGGTTAAAATATCTAATTAGGTTAGCTAGAGAAAAAAAGTTGGGGTTAACCTCGCGAAAATTTAAACAACAACCACTAAGGTGGTTGTTGTATACATTTTCAGAAAATTTTATGTTTTTGTCCCAGAGGGACAAAAACATTAAATTTTCGCGAGGTTAACCCCAACTTTTTTTCTCTAGCTAACCTAATTAGAATAGAGTAGTTACATTGCTATCCGTTTGGGCCATCAGATGTCGCCTGTCTCATGAACGTGCACAGTTTTTGTGTTAAGGGAAGTCACGTGATGTACGTTCGGTCTGATTGATTATGCAAATGAGATCACGCCGAAAACTAGTGTATATACCGTGCTTCCGACGATTCTGGTCTTTCCTTTTTCGACTCGCACTATTTGAAAATATGGAATTGTTACGTTGAAAAGACGGCTGCTTCATATACATGTTTTCCATTAAAAGAAGCGATACCTCATACGAGTCCTATGGTCGCTTCGTTGGACGTGAATCCGAACAGTTGATCGTCTCTTGACATGAAGGTATGTGATGTTTGGTACCTCATTGAATGAAGTCCTGTCAGGTGGTTGTCCTTACATGTTATTGACATAGTCGTTTTCGATCGTAGCAGTTTTCAAATTCGTTTGGTATGGTCGTGTGTGACGTGGTACTCCGATTATCCACTAGGGGTCTCTACGCCGGAAGTGACGTGGTACCGGAAGTCACTTGACTGTCATGGCGGCCTCCACTAGGGACGCTACGCCGGAAGTAACGTAGTACCGGACGTTATTTGAATGTCATGGCGACCTGACATGGCGGCCTCTACGCTTCCGCTAGTCCCAACGAATATGTGTGTCAACGAATAGAGAACTATCATGTTCGATAGATGGCTATACTCTGACTAATTACATTGGTGTCCGTTGAGTGGCGTCGGAAACCATGATGGTCACCTCTTTGAATGTCTCGTGGCGTATCTCTTGTCTCGTCCGTACTCTCGTGTGATGTGACATCCGTAGTCTCGTGTGATGTGGCATCCGTAGTCTCGTAGCATATCTCTTGTCTCGTCCGTACTCTCGTGTGATGTGTCATCCGTAGTCTCGATCATAGTCTCGTGACATATCTCGGCCATAGTCTCGTGACATATCTCGGTCATAGTCTCGTGACATATCTCGGACATAGTCACGTCTCTTGTCTCGTCGGTACTCTCGTGTGATGTGTCATCCGTAGTCTCGTGTGATGTGTCATCCGTAGTCTCGATCATAGTCTCGTGACATATCTCGGCCATAGTCTCGTGACATATCTCGGTCATAGTCTCGTGACATATCTCGGACATAGTCTCGTCTCTTGTCTCGTCGGTACTCTCGTGTGATGTGTCATCCGTAGTCTCGTGTGATGTGTCATCCGTAGTCTCGTAGCATATCTCTTGTCTCGTCCGTACTCTCGTGTGATGTGTCATCCGTAGTCTCGGCCATAGTCTCGTGACATATCTCGGCCATAGTCTCGTGACATATCTCGGACATAGTCTCGTCTCTTGTCTCGTCAGTACTCTCGTGTGATGTGTCATCCGTAGTCTCGTGTGATGTGTCATCCGTAGTCTCGTGGTGTATTTCATCCATAGTCTCGTCTCTTGTTCGTCATGTGTGTTGTGTGTATGATGCCGTCTATTTGCATTGCTTTGACGATAACCTGTCTATTTGCTTTGATAACCCGTCTATTTGCTTTGCTTTGCTTTGATAACCCGTCTATTTGCTTTGCTTTGCTTTGATAACCCGTCTATTTGCTTTGCTTTGCTTTGATAACCCGTCTATTTGCTTTGCTTTGCTTTGCTTCAGAAGCAAATCTCACGTGATAACACGTCTATTTGCTTTGCTTTGCTTTGCTTCTGAAGCAAATCTCACGCGATAACCCGTCTATTTGCTTTGCTTTGCTTTGCTTCTGAAGCAAATCTCACGCGATAACCCGTCTATTTGCTTTGCTTTGCTTTGCTTCTGAAGCAAATCTCACGCGATAACCCGTCTATTGTGGTGGAATTCCACCTCAATGTGGTGGAATCTCACGCGATAACCCGTCTATGTGTCATCCGTAGTCTCGTCTCTTGTCTCGTCCGTACTCTCGTGTGATGTGTCATCCGTAGTCTCATGACATATCTCGGTCATAGTCTCGTCTCTTGTCTCGTAGGTACTCTCGTGTGACGTGTCATCCGTAATCTCGTGTGATGTGTCATCCGTAGTCTCGTGACATATCTCGGTCATAGTCGGTACTCTCGTGTGACGTGTCATCCGAAGTCTCGTGACATATCTCGGCCATAGTCTCGTGTGACATAGTCTCGTGACATATCTCCATAGTCTCGTGTGATGTGTCATCCGTAGTCTCGTGACATATCTCGGTCATAGTCTCGTGTGATGTGTCATCCGTAGTCTCGTGACATATCTCGGTCATAGTCTCGTCTCTTGTCTCGTCGGTACTCTCGTGTGACGTGTCATCTGAAGTCTCGTGCCATATCTCGGTCATAGTCTCGTGTGATGTGTCAAGTTGATCTAAGTTCAATTCGTGGCACGTGTTGGTCAAAGCGTAGAGTTTCGTTTTCGTGACACGTGTTGGTCAAAGCATAGTGTTTCGTTTGTTCAACTAGTTGGTCTAAGGCCAATTCGTGACACGTGTTGGTCAAAGCATAGTGTTTCGTTTGTACAACTAGTTGGTCTGAGTTCAATTTGTGCAGCGTAATCGGTTAAGTTTCTGTTTCGTTTGCGCAACTAGTTGGTCTGAGTTCAATTCGTAGTTGATCTGAGTTCAATTCGTGCCGCATGTTGGTCAAAGCATAGTGTTTCCTTTGTACAACTCGTGTCTATAGATCGATTCGTTCAGTGTATTGGTCAAAGCATAGTGTTTCGTGTGCGTGACTAGTTGATCTGAGTTCAATTTGTGACACGTGTTGATCAAAGTGTAGTGTTTCGTTTGCGTGACTAGTTGATCTGAGTTCAATTTGTGACACGTGTTGATCAAAGTGTAGTGTTTCGTTTGTACAACTCGTGTCTATAGACCGTACTCTCGTGTGATGTGTCATCCATAGTCTCGTGACATATCTCGGTCATAGTCTCGTCTCTTGTCTCGTCGGTACTCTCGTGTGACGTATCATCCGAAGTCTCGTGTCATCCATAGTCTCGTGACATATCTCGGTCATAGTCTCGTCTCTTGTCTCGTCGGTACTCTCGTGTGACGTATCATCCGAAGTCTCGTGTCATCCGTAGTCTCGTGACATATCTCGGTCATAGTCTCGTCTCTTGTCTCGTCGGTACTCTCGTGTGCCGTGTCATCCGTAGTCTCGTGTGATGTGTCATCCGTAGTCTCGTGATGTATCTCGGTCATAGTCTCGTCTCTTGTCTCGTCGGTACTCTCGTGTGATGTGTCATCCGTAGTCTCGTGTGATGTGTCATCCGTAGTTTCGTTCAGCGTGTTGGTCAAAGCATAGTGTTTCGTTTGCGTGACTAGTTGATCTGAGTTCAACTTGTGACACGTGTTGGTCAAAGTGTAGTGTTTCGTTTGCGTAACTAGTTGATCTGAGTTCAATTTGTGTAGCGTAATCGGTTAAGTTTCTGTTTCGTTTACGTAACTAGTTGGTCTGAGTTCAATTCGTGCAGTGTAATCGGTTAAGTTTCTGTTTCGTTTACGCAACTAGTTGGTCTGAGTTTAATTTGTGCAGCGTAATCGGTTAAGTTTCTGTTTCGTTTACGCAACTAGTTGGTCTGAGTTCAATGTTCGATTCGTTCAGCGTGTTGGTCAAAGCATAGTGTTTCGTTTGTGTAACTAGTTGATCTGAGTTCAATTTGTGACACGTGTTGGTCAAAGAATAGTGTTTCGTTTGTCCAACTAGTTGGTCTGAGTTCAATTCATGCAGTGTAATCGGTTAAGTTTCTGTTTCGTTTACGCAACTAGTTGGTCTGAGTCCGATTCGTGACACGTGTTGGTCAAAGCATAGTGTTTCGTTTGTACAACTCGTGCCTCGTCGGTATTCTCGTGTGATGTGTCATCCGTTGTCTCGTTTGATGTGCCGTCCGTAGTCTCGTGACGTATCTCGGTCATAGTCTCGTCTCTTGTCTCGTCGGTACTCTCGTGTGACGTGTCATAGTCTCGTGTGATGTATCTAGTTGATCTAAGTTCAATTCGTGACACGTGTTGGTCAAAGCATAGTGTTTCGTTTGCACCACTAGTTGGTCTGATTACATTAACTGAACAACACAGACATCAGTGGCTATCATCTCTACAGAACTACACAGACATAACTTGTTAACGTATCTGTACTGAACTACACATATACATAAGTGGTTAACATATCTGTACTGAACTACACATAGACATAAGTGGTTAACATAACTGTTGAATCTATGAGTTCGTTTTCGGTTACCCATGCCAGGTTAGTTGTTTTACGACAGAAGCAAGTTTGGAAGGTTTTACCGAAGAAGCACGAATTTAAATACTATAGTACGAAAAAAGATAAAAACGTTCTAATGGACATTTGTACACTTGATCCTTAATACGGTAAACTATATAAATACTGGTACATCTTATCTGGGAGGTTATTATGTACATGTACTGTTCTAACATGACGCTTCACTTTCTTCGAACAATGTAGATAGCGAGCACTGCGCCGTCTTGTATTGATATATGATCTTTGGCATCAAGGTGATCGAGTCGACATTGCGCATCGCACATAACGCGTTTATTTATTTAATAATGATGTTGAACGCAATTATGCACCTACGTACATGCGTACATACGTACACACGTATAGGTTAAGAACACCAGCATGATAAAATACTGAAACAGTATTGGTGGTCTCTAGGCACAGATGAAATACGGATGAGACTTGGATAGGATATATCAGTTCAAAACAGTTTGACACCAGTTTGGATCCGGTTTGTATGCGGACTTTCAACTGTGATCGTTGGTAAGTGTAAATCTCGTATGACGAATACTGTTACATGACAAACAGTTTGACCAAAATATTACACAGATAGCTGGTAGTTTGAATGTTTTAACAGATAAGTTCGTATATTTCCCTATGCCTTAACACGGGACAGATACACGGATGTTTTTTTTTCAACACACAGTCACAGAGCAGTCATTACGAGTTCATAACAGTTTATACCGGTTAGCAGGGGCAATTTTCACTCGCTATAGTATGTCACTGCCCATAACACCAAATGATGGGATTATATTCAAGCACGAAAGCTCAAAACAATGGCTACCCAAAGCACTATCTGATTAACCAAGCCAACCTCGGGTACAAAATTACTGTGCGTAGCAGTTTGATGACATCAACAAACAAACAAACAAACATGCCCAGACACATCTCGAGTACATCAAAGGTCTAATTCCAAAATGTTCACTCTGTTCGAAAAAACGAGGCTATAGGCCCTGATATAACATAGTCCTATATGTAGTCTACATTTCGTATACATTACTTCAGACAAAACGATCTCCGTTGAATTTATAAACCCCTTTTGTTACACATAACGCCTTATTATAACACCACATTTTCGACATGTCATATTTAACCAAATAAGGGTTCGGTCCTTTGGCGGAGCCTCGGCCTACGGGCCAAGCAATCTCGTGTGTGACATATTCAAATGCTGTTTGGTACATTTTATTTTATTCAAAAAGTGGTCGCATACCTTTGCAATAAAAATGGCCTATTCTTTAACTTGGGATAAAAAATTCGAAAAGTGGTCGGATACCTTTGCGACAATAACTCCTATGCTTTAACATGGGATAAAAACCCAAAAAGTGGTCGGATATCTTTGCGACAATAGCTCCTATACTTTAACATGGGTTGAAAATTCCCTATGCTTTAACATGGGATAAAAATCCAAAAAGGGGTCGGATACCTTTGCGATAAAATTCCCTATACTTTAACCCGGGGTCGGACCTAGCCACGCACACAAGGCCCAGCTCGCTCGTGATTGGTCAATTGTATAACTAGTTACGCACACAATGCCCATATAAGGTCATTTGCATAATTAGCCACGCCCACAATGCCCAGCTCGCTCGTGATTGGTCAATCGCAGACCGCGCAAAGGCTGCTGGGATACCCTCATTTGCATAAATCATAACCGGCGGAAAAGTCGCGGCGTGGTGGAAAGCCCTATCTCGTAACATGGGGCTTCCACCGCGCCGCGACACCCTGCGCGGTAAGGGACCTCTATTACTACTCATGCCAATCTTCTAAATAATTACAACGTCATAATGTACCGATCGTCCATTGCACAAGTATTATCAGCAATTTAGCTTCCTCAACCGCGCCATCTTTGGTTTTCAGAAAATACGTGTAACCTACCTGTAATAACGTGATCACACTACGAAACAAAAGAGAAGAGGCGAACATGTGAGAATAAGTGGAGTAGAACAAAACTCAAAATACACCGCCAATTATACGTCGCCGCTCGCGACGACTGCACTTCAATGATAGCCAGTAAGAAAACCGAGTATTATCGCGGACAATTACAGAACGCTAATAACAAGAACATGTTTCGCATTCTGAATTCACTCGACGAACACAAAATGCAACTTCCTGAATTCTGTCCAGTGAAGGAAGGATGTGATAAATTCTCACATTTCTTCCAAGAAAAGATCGAAAAATTACTTCTTAACTTGCACTACCGCATTGCCGTTGACCCGACAGAGGACGAGACACGTTGTTTTACTGACCCAATTCAAGTCAACTACTACAGCCGAAATCACTAATATTCTTGGCACTACGGATAAGACATGCTCACTTGATCCACTACCAATTAAGCAACTAAATGACAACATGGACAGTATCGTGCCTATCATCAAACAAATTGTAAACGCCTCACTCGAGGAGGCAGTCATGCCTGTGCTGCTTAAGCACGCAATGGTCCGGCCATTGCTCAAGAAACAATCACTCAACAAGGACATACTCAACAACTACCGTCCAGTCAGCAACCTAACCCAAAAGTCATAGAGAAAGTTATTGCGCGAAGGATCATCTCTCATATTTCCGATCAGCGAATGGAGGACAGTTTCCAATCAGCCTACCGGAAGAATCATTCAACTGAAACCGCACTATTGTGTGTAACAAATGCCATGAAAATCGCAATAGACAATAGACAAGGTACGGCACTAGTTCTTATTGACTTTGGTGCTGCCTTTAACACAACCAATCACACGATAATGATCCAGCGCCTTCGGTTGCGTTACGGCATTGTTGGCAAGCGTGTGGTCATTCGTAATGCGTCATAGAATACAACTTGCGTGACATCGGGTGTCCCACAGGGTTCGGTGCTGGGTCCTTTGTTATTCTCGTTGTATGTACAACACATTGGCGACATAATCAGGGCGCATAAACTTTATTTTCATCATTATGCGGATGATCTGCAATTGTACTGCCATTTTGACCTCACTGCGACTGCGTTGGCTGCTACTCTGCGACGTATGGAGGAGTGTCTAGATATTGTACATCAGTGGATGACATCAAACTACATGTGCATGAACAACAATAAAAGGAATATCTTCCCGTAGTGCCAAAGACTGCCGCTGCGCTTATTGACGGCAGTGTGATACGCGTAGGAAATGTTACGATTACTGCCTCAAGATGTTTTCGTAACCTTGGTGTCGTTATGGATCGCCACCTCGATTTTAAGAAGCAAGTTTCAAGCATCTTCTGTGTGTGCTCATTTCACCTGCGCCATATTATCCAGATGAGTCGTTATCTCCCAACGACGACAAACGAACGTGTCGTCAACGCCATTATTACACCACGGCTTGATTACTGCAATTCACTCCTATACGGCACTTTTGTCATCAACATCGCTCGACTGCAGAGAATGCACAACTCGGCTGTTAGGTGGATACTACGCAGCCCACGGAGTGACAGCGCCATGCCTTTGTTGTTCATTCTTCACTGGTTGCCTGTAGCACACAGAATCGACTTTAAGCTATTAGTGTTTACATATAAAGCTGTGCATGGCGATGCCCCGAAATATTTATGCGACCTTGTATGCCCATACAAACCAACAAGAGCCCTGCGCTCTACCAACAATAACATGTTAACGGTCCTGCGGACAGTTCGTTTGCGGTCGCCGCGGCGACTTTGTGGAACAATTTGCCTAATGACATTAAAACGTCTGCTTGTCTCTCTACTTTCAAGGCATGCTTAAAGACTCCTTTTTTTGTCCAATTTGGCATAGTTTAGTCTCTGCATTTATTTTGGCTATATCTCTTATGTATTAATTAACCCATTTATATATTTATTTTATACCTACATGTACATTAGTTCAGTTAAATGAATTGACAATGTCTTATTTCTCATTAGAACTGTAGCTATGATCATTATTTTAGTGTATTTATTAATTACTGTATTCATTTGTATTTTACTAACATTCATTTTATAAGAATTTCTTTTAGAAAATGCATGTATATTTAGCCATCATTATTACCTCTATCTGGGTTCTACACGTTGTAAAGCGCCACGAACAATTTATAATTGGATCTGGCGCTATATTAAATAAAACATATTATTATTATACCTGACACAGCTTACGTACATTTGTTATTTGAGGGATTTCTCTCCGATACAATACAGGAACATGCGCATGATTTATGCCAAATACTAACACAATGAGCTCTTCGTTGCAAGGTTGGAGTTTTATAGATTTAGTTCGAGGCAGGACACGGTAAAAGAGTTATGGTGGCATTGGCAGATCAACAGTACGACCAGCTTATTATGTTGACATGACATAACAAAAGTAACAACATATGCTGAACGATTTGTTGACGGCGCAACTGTTGAAAAAATACCACACTCAAGCATATATCCTACAGTCACCTGAAGCAATAACACAAGCAGTTATATATGTGACAAGGTTTGAAGCACACCGCCAAATCTTTAGTCCATGCAGAACATGCAGTTTCTTCATCGGAGCCAAGGAAATTTCGTACATATCTACGAGTAACATCAATTGGCTGTCCTGCGTTGAAGGACATCATCAATGCAATATAACATGGACATTGCTTCGCCAAATTGCATATATGATTTATGTTGATTTCATTGATGTCATCTTTGTACAATCCATGCTTCTAGCAACAAGGCACTGGTGATCCATTGTGGAATTGGAGAATATGTGGCGGCATTGTAACGAAGATAAATGATACGTGGGGAAAGGTGTCGGTCCAGAAAAGTAAGGGAGGATCGAGGTAAATAGCACGGAGCCCGCCATCGTAAATTATCTAAGATATTTCCGATAGTCAGTTCTCAATGATCAGTAGACACCTGGTCTATAACACACCCAAAAGTGGCCTTTTTATATTGACACCGACCAAGGTAGACATATCAAAGCGCACGTGACGCAGACTGGACTTGATTAGAATAAAATAGCCACAATGTGGCAAATGGTTTAACCAATTATGTCCGTCACATAAGTCGTTCATATTTTTTGTTTCAACGATGCTACCCGCAGTCTACATTTCCATCATCTATTTTTCTTCTCTTCTCAGTGCGGACCAGATTAGCCATAGACGTATTGTATCTTCTTTCTGGACATCACGCCATGTTCCCTCTTTCAGAACATGTGTCTATTTGTATATTTTGCATGTTGTCCGTTACGAAATAGGTGAAAATTAGATTAGCGTTTTTCAAGGACAAACTGGTTGGAAACAATACACAAATAGCGTTATGAGTCAAATATATATACATGTTACCCAAGGTGATTGCACTGTATACGTGTGTACTTAGTGTTGCTTCAATTATTTTTATTGTGTTTGCCCATTAAAAAATTATGAATCAATAAAAAAAAAATATTTGTTTCAATGTGTCCATACGCATATTGTTAACAGCGTATGCTTTATTATTATATCATGCAATAATATGTTTAACCGGTGCAGTGCCAGCGAAAAGGTATTGAATAGCAACACAAATATAAAAAAAACTGATATTTGTTTGTGTTGCAAAAAATACGCATGATGTACGTCACGTTTATATGGTCAGTTTTGTTGTTGTTGTTATAAATATATACTGCTCGAGATAAACGCATGTAGCTAATGGATAGCTTTAATGTACAAGACTTAAATATACACATCAATGATGTTGCGATACACAGGGTGACGAGTGGAATTGTCAGCAGAATGTGCAAAAACATTAATAATGAAATGTTAACATTTTTATTTGAATCAAATTGCACCTACATCTGACGCAAGTCACTGTTCGGTCAATATACGCTCCACACCTTTTTATGTTTTTTTTTTTGTGTGCAAAAGAGCC